>JAJOOR010005069.1:0-64541 GCA_036250505.1 Solanum acaule | reverse complement strand
GTGCGTTAGGTATCTAACTCAAAGGGCTTTCCATGGATATGTTATTGGCCACCCAATAATTTGTGTGCTAGGAGATATGACCCTCCAAAGTAGACCCTCGAAAAAGGCTTCACTTGGAAATTTCGGATTTTGATACGGTTGCTCTAAAATTTGGGTTAGACCCATTTCCCACTCAATTTGACCCCCTAAACAAGAATATGAAGTCGGATTTTCGAAAAACGAAACGGATTTTTTTATATATAGCTAAACAAGTTTCCGGTAACTTCCGAAGCACATTTTTAAGAACTTTTTGGGTCATTTCATTAAGTAATATTCTATGATGAATGATGAGCTTGAATTGTTGCTTGAGTTTGCCTTTCATGATGAGTAAGACTAGAGGTTGTTATCCAAGTCTTTGACTAAGGAGAAGTAGAGGTTACTTCAAGAAGTACTCCTCACATGTTATGATGATTTATTATGTGCATTGATTATGCTTTATGACTTATGATGTCTAACACTTATGTTTATGCATGCAAGCTATCATATTTAGTACATTTGTATACTAACGCATACTCTTGCCTACATTTTTTATCCAAATATAGGGTCTGGCGATCCCGATTCTCATCCCCATGGCTAGGATTTATAGTAGAGGCAAGGTTGAAGATTGATGAGTCCTCATAGCATCCAAGGATTTGGCCACTAATTTTCTTATGCTCTTTCATTTTCATTTTGAACATTGTTGTACGAGTTGTGTCTCGAGATTCTATTGTATTAGAAGGTTTTTGAGACAAGTGTATTAGACTTTTGCTTTGAAATATAAGATTTTGATTGTGTTCAAAATGTTTTAAATTCTCGTCGATTTCTATTATCTTGATTATGAAAGCTAAGTGGCTTGTATGAGGCCTCTCGGGGTCTTGTATGCCATGTTGCATCTAAGGGGTACCCCTAGGTCGTGACATTAGGACGTTATCCATACATCACATACAACAATCTAAAAGGAAAAGACATGAAAACAATAAATGGATCTCGATCCTCGGAGCATGAGGACTCACCAAACTTCAAAGCGTAATATGGGATCACTAGGCAAGAGTATGCAGAATGGAAGCGTCTGACCCTAAATTATTAAAACAATGTAGACACAAGAATGCATTAGTAGATGGAATGTACTAAATATGATAGCAATTCACAAGAGTATAAAATCATGATGAAAATGATTTTACATGACATACAATGACCAAGCTAAATCATAAGATAAAAAGGGTTAAAAAACAAAAATCATAATCATGGTCAAAGTAAGTTAAACAACCTTAAAACATTGGTGAGATACTTTTAGAAGTAACATTAGTTCATTATTGTGGGAGATTTACCTTTAACCGACTTATAGACCATGTGAGATATAACATGGAATCCAGTGTCTACCCCACACCAAAAAGGGGTGTCCTCACTTGCCAAGGTAAAAACCATAAACTTCTAACTTACGTGGATCCACTAGCTAATGTCCTATCTAAGACAATCATTCTATAGTGGCACATAGTTTATGGGAGAAGGAGATTTCTACTAGAAACCGAACCTCTACTACGGGAGAGCTTCCATCTCAATATCCTCTCAATGCTAAGCATAAATCCCATGGAATATTCATTAATCTTAACTTACTTTATCATTAGAATAGCTCATTAATCTTGATTCATCTTAGGTGAGAAAACCTTTCAACCTTATGAATCATTTATGTGAGAAAATCCTTTCACATTCATGTTTGAGTAGTATGTGAGAAATCCTTTCACAACACAACAACAACATTGATACTTCACCCTCAAAGAATCTTGTATTCATTTTCATCAATTTCATAAAGAACATGGATATCTTCATAAATTCATATTTCATAAGCGTCATCATATGATCAATCTAGAATCATGGATCATGCATGGGTTCATGTGAATACATCTTTAAAACATGTAATTATCACAATTCATGCACAATAAAATATAAAGCAATCAATTGAATCATAATTGAAAGGAACCCATGAGATTGAATAAAAACCCTAACTTGAATTGGAGTATCTAACTTGTTAAATTGGAGAATTTAGGAACCCTGTGGAGGAAAGGACTCCATAGGTGAATACTATCATACCTTTATGCCAAAAGGTTGCAATTAATGGTGAATTTGGAGACTTGATCTTGAAACCTTAGCCTTCTTCTTCAAGCTTCTAGAGAGTGAAATATTGGGGAAGAACTTGATCAACTTTTGGGAATTTAGAAAAATGAATTTTATTGGGTGATTTGGGTATTTAAAATCATTATATAGGGCTCTGGGTAGAAGGCAAAACAACGTAGTATAGGGTTAAAATGATTAGGAAAAAGACCCAAAAGCACCTTAAATTAACCACCGAGCCCTCACCGATAGATCAGACCTATGGTCTGTAGGTCCTACTATGGACTATCCTGGTTGGCATGGGAGGGGTTAAGAAACTTATTTCTTGACCCTCGAATGACAGGACCCATGTACGATCCCTTGGTCAACTTACAGTCTGTACATGGCCACCGTACATCAAACTTTGGCCCTAATAAATTGAACCTAGTGTAACACCCCGGATTCAAAAGACAAAAATTTCAATTTTATTAAAACTCGGGTGCCCGCATAGCCACAAACAGTCTGTAGGTCAGACCACAGACCATCGATGGGGTCGTGGTTACCCAGTCTAGAATGTCAAGTTTTAGTACTTTTCCATCGATTCACCAGGATGGCCCGTCGTCTAATGCACTAGTTGTAGGTAGGTTTTGTAGCTAAAAATCGAACTTAGAGTAATTTTAGAGTGAAAGTTGAGACCCACGATTGGGCATATATGGCTCGTAGGTAGACCCACGAACTGTACATAGGTTTTTAGTTGGGAGTCTCAAATATAATAGTCTCTAAACTCAATCGACAGCCAACCAGTACAGTCCGTTGTTTGACTAACTGACTTTAGGTTGGGTCGTCGATGGAAGTCGGCAGTTATTTTTATTAGGGTTTTTGAGTCTTTTCCTAATTATTCTAGCCTAATACTATGTTGTGTTATCCTCTATTATAAACCCTCTATAAACATTATTTAACCCCCAAAATTTCTCAATTCAATTCATTCTCTCAAATTCCTAAAAGTAGAACAAGTCGTTCTCTCAAATATTTCTCTCTAGAAGAAGAATAAGCCTAGGGTTTTCAAGTCAAGTCTCCAATTCGTTCATTGAAGTCAAGTGTTTGGCATTAAGGTATGATAGTCTTCATTTATGGAGCTCTTTCCTCCATAGAGTTCCTAAAATTTTCAATTTGGAAGTTAGAAATCTCCAATTGAAGTTAGGGTTTTCTTCTATGTCCTGTGTTCCTTTAAATGTTAATTTATTCGATTGATTTATGAATTTTTATGCATGAATTGAGATAATTCCATGTTTTTAAGATGAATCCCCATAAACTCATACTTAACCCATATTTTCCAAGTTATGATGATAGAAATGTGGGTTTTTAACTATGAAAGATGAGCTTGTGAAGATATGTATGTTCTTAGGAAATAGATGTAAATGTTTTAAGAATGCTTTGAGAGTGAAGTATCAATGTTGTTATTGTTGTGTTTTGAAAAGATTTCTCATATACACATGAAAGCATGAATGTGAAAGGTTTTCTCACATAAAAGATTTTAAGGTTGAAAGGTCTTCTCACCTAAAATGAATCAAAGTTAAGTAGATATTATAATAATGAGGCAAGCGGCAATTATCCATGACCTCCAATGATAAGATAAGTGGCATTTACCCATTTCTCATAATGCTAAGGAAAGTTAAGAACAATAAATATTTTGTGGGAGTTATGCTTAGCACCGAGTAGACAAGTGGCGATTACCCATGTCCCATAAACTATGTACCATCATAGGTTGTCTAGATAGACATTAGCTAGTGGATCAATGTAAGCTAGAAGTTAATGGTTCTTACTTTGGCAAGTGAGAAAACCTCTTTTTTCTGTGGGGAAGACATTGAATTCCATGTTAATAGCTCACATGGTCTTACATGTCGGTTAAAAAGGTAAATCTCCCACAATAATGAACAAAGGTTATTTCAAGAAGTATCTCACAAATGTTTAAAGAAGTTGGCTTGCATTGACCATGTTTCATGACTCATATTTTCTAACTAATTTATCTCATATTTTAGTTTGGTCAATACATGTTAATGTCCCTTTTAGCATGATTTCATACTTTATGCATTGCTGTCATGCTTGGTACATTTTTGTACTAATGCATATTCTTGCCAACATTCTCCAAAATGTAGGGTACGACGCTGCAGATTCACATCTCCGTGGTTAGGGATCATTTTTTAGAAGTTTGAAGATTGGTGAGTCCTCATGTTCCAAGTACCAAGCCTTTATTTCATTTTTTCTTTACATTTCAGTTTTGAACTTGATGTATGGGTTACGTACCAATCATTCTTATGTACTAGATGTCTTTGAGACATTGTTAGACTTCCACTTAATTTATGAAACTCTTTTGTTTTGAAATTATTTTTAAACTCCATTAAATTTCTATTATCTTGTATGATGTATGCTAAGTGGCTTGTGTGAGGCCTGTTGAGGTACTATACATCATGTTACGCCTAGGGTATATTTTGGGTTGTGACAAACTAGGTATTCAGAGCACAAGGTTTAGAAAGGTCCTAGGAAGTCTCATAAGCCACGTGGAGTAGAGTCTTGTTCATGAGTGTCAAGCGCGCCACATTTATGAATGAGAAACTATAAGATATTTAGGAAACTCCACTTCTTCTATTACTCTTAAGTCATGCGATAAAGTTTAACTCTATAATATCTCTCTCTTAATCCTTATTCAATGCTCTATGGGATATGGACAATCGAATGGCATATGCTAGAAGGAATGCAAGAGAGAATGTTGAACAAGAGACTCTTTCTCAAGCTTCTCAAGTATCGGTCAACCCTTTGGCCGAACAAGTGACTAATACAGAGTGTAGGGCTGCTTTTCAAGTGTTGGCTCAAGCCAATAGAGAGGTTGGGGTCCCCGTGAACCCAAATGTGGGTACGATGACAACTAGAGTGAGGGATTTCACCAGGATGAATCCTCTAGAGTTTCATGGTTGTAAGGTTGAGGGAGACCCTCAAGAGTTCATAGATGAAGTGTACAAGGTATTGATGATCATGGGAGTGACGTCACTGGAAAAGATGGAACTGGCCGCTTACCAACTTAAGGGTGTTGCTCAAGTTTGGTTCACCCAATGCAAGGAAGGGAGTGCAGTTTATGCGGGTCCTCTCGATTGGGAAATGTTTAAGGTTACTTTCCTTGATAGGTTCTTTCCCCTTGAGATGAGGGAGGCAAAGGTACTTGACTTCATCAACCTTCGCGAACGAAGCATGAGTGTGAGGGAATACTCTTTGAAATTCACACAATTATCTCGATATGCTAGATTTTGATGTTATCATTGGTATGGATTGGCTGCATTCATGTTCTGCAACTATTGATTGTAAAACCCAAGTAGTCAAGTTTCAATTTCTATTGAACTTATCCTAAAATGAAAAGGGGGAAATTCTATTCCTAAATGTTAGTTTGTTTCTTGTATTAAAGCTAGAAAGATGATTTCTATGGGTTGTATATACCATCACGTTAGGGTGAGGGATATGAATTTTGAAACCCCTACTCTTGAGTCGTCCCCATTGTAAAGGAGTTTTCAAAAGTGTTTCTAGATGATTTACCCGGTATTCCTCTCGAAAGGGAAATAGACTTTGGTATTGACCTTCTCCCAGATACACAACCTATCTCTTTTCCTCCTTACAGAATGACTCTAGCAGAACTTAAGGAATTAAAGTAGCATTTCAAAGATTTGTTACATAAGGGTTCCATCCAACCGAGTATCACTTCATGGGGTTCTCCCATTTTTTTTGTTAAGAAGAAATATGACTCACTCCGGATGTGTATTGACTACTGACAATTTTAATAAGGCTACCATTAAGAACAAATATCCTCTCCCATGGACAGATGATTTGTTTGGCCAACTTCAAAGGGAAAGTTACTTCTCTAAGATTGACCTTCGATCGGGTTATCACCAATTGAGGGTGAAAGAAGATGACATTCTGAAGCCTTTCGAACTCAGAATGGTCATTATGAGTTTTTGGTAATGTTGTTTGGTTTGACTAATGCTCCAGTGGTATTTATGGATTTGATGAATAGGGTGTTTAGATAATATCTAAACATGTTTGTGATTGTGTTCATTGATGATATATTAATCTATTCAAGGAGTGAAGATGAGCATAACGATCATTTGAGGATTGGGTTGCAAGTCCTCAAGGACCAACAACTCTTTGCAAAGTTTAGTAAATGTGAGTTTTAGTTAAGATCTATGGCTTTTCTTGGTCCTATTGTTTCTCGCAAGGGTATCGAGGTAGATCCTATAAAGACGGATGCAGTCAAGAGTTGGCCTAGACCTCTATCCCATTTGGATATTAGAAGTTTCTTGGGTTTAGTTGGTTGCTATAGAGGGTTTGTTGAAGGGTTCTCTTCGATTGCCTCTCCATTGACGGCATTGACCCAAAAGAAGGTTAAGTTCATATGGTCGGAAGCATGGAAAAAGAGTTTTTGAGAATTGAAAGATAGACTTACTTCCTCTCCGGTGTTGACTTTACCAAAAGCAACCGATGGGTTTTTTGTTTATTGTGATGCCTCAAGAATTGGGTTAGGATATGTACTTATGCAAAATAGGGAAGTCATTGCTTATGCTTCAAGGCAACTTAAGGTTCATGAGAAGAATTATCCTACCCATGACCTTGAACTAGTGACGGTTGTTTTTGCCTTAAAGATTTGGAGGCATTATATGTATGGTGTTCATGTGATTGTGCTTACCGACCACAGGAGTTTGAAATATGTGTTTAAATAGAAAGATTTAAATCTTCACCAAAGAAGGTGGCTTCAGTTACTAAAAGATTATGATATGAGTGTTCTCTATCACCCCGGCAAGGCAAATGTGGTGGCGGATACTCTAGTCGATTATTGATAGGTAGTGTTGCTCATATTGAGGATGATAAAATGAGTTGGTTTGAGATGTTCATAGATTGGCCCGATTTGGTGTTCGGTCAATTGACTCTACCAAAGGTAGTGCTATGGTTCACAATGGTTCAGAGTCGTCCCTTGTGGTAGATGTGAAAGAAAAACAAGGTCTTGATCCGAATTTGGTTGGATTGAAGGAAGTGTTGCTTAAAAAGTCTATAGAGGCTTTCTCCCAAGGGGGGATGGTGTACTTAGATATCAAGGTCATTTGTGTGTTCCCAATGTAGACAACTTGAGAGAGAAAAATTTAACAGAAGCTCATAGTTCCCGATATTCCATTCACTTGGGAGCCACCAAGGTGTACCGTGACTTGTGAGAAATCTATTGATGGAATGGGATGAAGAGGGATATTGCAGAATTTATGGCTAAATGTTCAAATTGTCAACATATGAAGGTTGGGCATCAAAAGTCGGGAGGTTTATCTCAAAATATTAGCATTCCTACTTGAAAGTGGGAAGATTTGAACATGGACTTCATTGTTGGTTTGCCTCGCACCCAGTAACAACATGACTCAATTTGGGTTATTGTCGATCAAATGATGAAATCAGATCATTTCATTCCCATCAAGGTTTTGTATTCGGTGGAGGACTATGCTAAGTTGTATTTGAGGGAAATGGTGAGGTTGCATTGAGTGCCCTTGTCTATTACCCAATTCACTTCTCAGTTTTGGGAATCTTTCCAAAAGGGTCTTGGTACTCGTGTTAAGCTTAGTACGACCTTTCATCCACAAACAAATGGGCAAGAAGAGCGTACTATCCAAACTTTGGAAGATATGTTGAGGGCATGCATAATTGATTTCAAGGGTAATTGGGATGATCACTTGCCTTTGATTGAGTTTGCATATAACAATAGCTATCACTCAAGTATTAGCATGGCTCCATTTGAGGATCTATATGGTAGGAGGTGTAGATCTTTTGTAGGTTGGTTTGAAGTGGGTGAAGTTGCTTTGATAGGTCCAAATTGGTACACGAGGCTATGGAGAAAGTTTGTCTTATTAGAGAAAGGTTAGAAACGACTTAAAGTCAATAAAAGTCCTATGTCGATATTAGAAGAAGAGATCTTGAGTTTGAGGTAAATGATTATGTCTAATTGAAAATTTCACCCATGAAAGGTGTAATGAGATTTGAGAAGAAAGGGAAGCTTTATATGGGACCATATCAAATTTTGAGGTGTATTGGAAGGTTGCTTATGAGGAAGTTCGGATGGAGATTTTAGACTGACAAGTCAAGAAGTTGAGGAACAAAGAAGTTGCTTCCGTAAAAGTTCTATGGAGGAATCAGTTAGTTGAGGGTGCTACTTGGGAGGCTGAGGCTGATATGATGCCCCGTTATCCTCATCTCTTTCCCTCCGTCCCTACTCTAGCTTGAGGTATGGAGTTCCTCATGGTTTACTCTATTGGTGTCATGTGTCTTAGATATTCCCATGATTTCTTCATTTATGCATGTTCATGAAAAGCTTAAAATTTTGAGAAAATAAGTTACTTGATTGATTTCTACATGTTTATCTGTATTAAGTATGAGTTGATATAGACTTCATGATATAATGTATTGAATATGCTTTAGCTTGGAGTTGATGTTTCCTCCTCAAATATGTGCATTTATGTAATTACAATTATGTTGGGCTATTAAATGAAGTTCCTACCCTCCTAATGATGTCTAGAGTCTCATTCGAGGACGAATATTCCCAAAGGAGAGATATTGTAACACCTCAGATTCAAAAGACGAAAATTTTAGTTATTCCAAAACTCTAGTGCTAGCACAGACAGAGCCACCAATGGTACGTAGGTCAGACCACGGGTCGTAGGTGGGGCCATGGTTAGCAAGTACAGAATTTCAAGCTCTAATACTTTTCTGACGGTTCACCAGGATGGCCCGTCGTCCAATGCACAAGCCATATATAGGTTTTGTAGGTGAGTCCCAGACTTAGTGAAATTTTAGAGTCAAAGTTCAGACCCACACCTAGGCATGTACGGCCTGTAGGTGGACCCACGGACCATACATGGGCCCATCGTTGGGAGTACCAAATATTCTAGTCTCTGAACTCAATCGGCAACCAACCAGTACGGTCCATGGTCTGACCAACGGACCATAGGTTGGGTCATTAACGAGAGTCGGCAGTTATTCTTATGAGGGCTTTTGGGTCTTTGCCTAATTATTCTATCCTAATACTATGTCATTTTATCCTCTTATTAAAAACCCTATATAAACGTTTTAACCTTGAAAATCTCTTCATTTAATTCATTATCTCAAGTTCCTTAAAGAAGAACAAGTAATCCTGTCAAATATTTCTCTCTCCAGAAGAAGAAGAAGAAGAAGCCTAGGGTTTTCAAGTCAAGTCTCCAAAACCTTCATTGAAGTCACGCTTTTTGCATTAGCGTATGATAGTCTTCATCTATGGAGCTCTTTCCTCCATAGATTTCCAAAGATTCTCAACTTTCAAGTTAGAAATCTCCAATTGAAGTTAGGATTTTCTTCTATGTCATGGGTTCATTTATGTGTTGATTTATTTGATTGATTTATGAATTTTAATACATGAATTGAGATAATTGCATGTTTTTAAGATGAACCCCCATGAACCTATGCTTAACCCATGTTTTTCCAAGTTATGATAATATAAATGTGGGTTTTTAACTATGAAAGATGAGCTTGTGAAGAGATGCATGTTCTTAGGAAATGGATGTAAATGTTTAAAGGATGCTTTGAGAGTGAAGTATCAATGTTGTTATTGTTCTGTTGGGAAAGGATTTCTCATATACACATGAAAGCATGAATGTGAAAGCTTTTCTCACATAAAGGATTTTAAGGTTGAAAGGTATTCTCACCTAAAATGAATCAAAGTTAAGGAGCTATTCTAATAATAAGGCAAGCGGTGATTACTCATGACCTGCAATGATCATGTATTTCTCTTTTGAGAGAGTGAGAGTTGCATTGATTCCTTATTTCTTTATTGATTTGCTTTGTGAGAGCGTGGAATCATTCTTGATGTGAGGGCACTTAAATGCATTTGTTGAAACATGGTCTTTCATTTGAAAAGAAGTTATAGTGAGCTTAAGCTTGTGTTGAGACCGGCTAGTCATCATTTGAAGCTTCTAGATCGTGATTGAGTGTAGTATGTTGTTGAGAGTAGTCTTGTAATGGCACTTTCATGTTAACTCTCATTGAGTATTGTTGTAGACACCCTTGTTGAGCTGAATGTGTTCTTGATTTACTAAGTACAAGCATTAAGTTAGGGTGTTGATGAGTAATAGATTTACACTCATTTGAGATTTAGCTCAACAATTAGTGTCCTTAATGACTAATTATGTCCCATTCTAATGATATTTTAATTATTTGCAGCTATGAAGTCTAAAGGACATGGCAAGGATGAATGTTTGAAAGAATGGCAAAAAATATGAAAAGAAGTGTAAAATCCATAGTGTTGATCGCCTAGCAAGAAGGGAAGATTGCCCAATGAGTAAGAACTCAACCAAATTGGCAGTGCACAACACTTGAATTAATTAAGGCAAGTCGGTGAACTGCACATGGAAAAGCACGAATGAGAAAGGCAACATGTTGACTATCACCGAAGGTGACAGTACAAGGAAAAAATTGAAGGCTTGAAATGAGAATAAAAGTGGTAGTCGGCAATAAAACGAATGTGAAAGGAGGACTCAAATGAGCTAGCTGACTGAGGTTCGAACACTTGAAGCCTAGAGCAAGAGAAGGGTGAGCTGAAAAGCAGTGGGTAATCCGCCTAACGTGATCAGCGAACCCGACTAGTGTCACCCATTGGGTCACACGTTGAGTTTTGGGCAAAAATTTTCGGGAAATGATAAATAGCCCAAAGGAGAGAGAAAGAAGGAGAGTTTGAAAATTTTGAAGTTTTGAAAAATAGTTAGAGAAAGAAACTCTTTACCTTGTGCAGAACACTTTCTAATTTTTGGGGATTTTCAACTTTGTTCTTGAAATTGAAATCAAAGTATGTTTACTTGTACTTTCTTAATTTCATGTTGTCCATGGTTGCCTTCATAAAAGGTATAATTTCCTTACTCTTTGTCATGGGTGGCTAAAACCCCAACATCTAGGGGTGCAATTACGGGGTTGGGTGTTGATTTGATGTAGCGGGTATTGTGTTATGCTCTATTTTTTTGTTGTTCATAGATGAATTTGAGCTAATTAGCATAAGGTTAACTTATAGGTTAAGGTTGCAAACTTAATTCCTACTTTTATTTCCTACTGATGGTCGAATGAGATTTATCAGAGTGGGTAATTAGTTTGATACTCGTAATTTAGGTTTAATGTCTATAACTTGCTTGAAAATAGAGGTTATGGGTTAGATGTATTTGCCATGTTGTTGCATCAAAAGGGAGAATACTGTAACATATTGGTTTGTTCAAGATAGCACATAGATGAGACTGACAGGAGATTCTATAAAATGATGCTATGAGATAAAAAAAAAGATTAGTTTCAATGAAGATGAACTATCCATGAATGTTCATCACTATATAGAACACAATTACCCCAATGTGACATCAATTTCCGATCCTCGCACCCCTATATTACTTGTTGCTTAATTGAATTTTTGAAATTAGTTTAATTACGACATTTTATAACCAAATCTTTTTATTAAATTTGAGGAATCATCCACCCACTTGTTTTATTGATGCAAATGAATGAATTTACATTTCATATTTCTTGATAGAATTACTATTCATGTATCATTCTCTATGGGATTCGACCCTGACTCTTCATTGGGAATTTTCATTGACTACAACGGGTTACTCCTTCAATTGTTTTTGAAGAGTAGTTTGAGTGTTATCAGAGTGCTTCCAGCTTGGAGCCTTTTGTGATACCCTTAGGAGTGGATGTCGATCCACGGTTACTTGGAGCCTACGTGAGACCCTCTTCAACGTCGATATTCCCCCGAGCACTCATTCTAGATGAACGGTTCACGCCCTTGGGAGTGGACTACTTGGATGGGCAGCCTGCTATCACGACCCGAGAGCACCCCCTAGTCGTAACATGGTGTAGTTGACCCCAAAGGGGTCGCATACAAGCACATTCTTAACATAAGATAAATAGAAAATACGGAAGAATTTAAAACTTTTACAAGCGAAGTCATTTTCTCATAAAAGCAAATGGAAGACTTTCTAAACTTTGTCTCAAACCATCTATTACAACTTTATAGAATATACTCTTGGGACACAGCCCATATAATAGTTTCAACATGAATAATAAAGACATAAAGGTAAGTGGGTTTTGTCCTCGAAGCAATGAGGACTCACCAAGATCTTCAACTCTTCTAAGCCCTTGGAACCTAACCTTCAAATGAACTCAATCTCCAAGACCCTACATTTGGTTAGAATGTAGGCAATATGTGTTAGTACAAAAGGTACTAAGTATGAAAGATAGAATAATATCATAAGAGCATCTCGAATGGTTATTCAACATAAGACATAAGCATAAGAGATAATAACAAGTCATAACACAAGCATTATAGTCATTTACATGGTCTCCAACATAAGCATCATAAAGTATAAGTCAACATAAGAAATAATAATGAACATAGGAGACAAGACATAAAAAGTACAATAGACTCTTGGTCATCTTTACCCTTATAGTCTAAGTGTATAGTCAACTCTTAAGTCTTGCTACCACAAGGGCACCACACTTCTAGGTAACCTCAAGGCACCCTTGTGCAATGCATAAAGGGCATCCCATAATACCCTTCACACTAAGAATTACCTTGAAGTCCTCCTAGTCATATTCACCCTCCTTTGGTATCACTATTGGCTTACTTCAAGTAGACAAGGATACTATCATCTTTAGTCAATCATATCTTAGGAGACATCAATAGCAACTATCTATCAAGCCTAACTCATGTAAGACAACACTTATAAGGTAACCTTTAGTCATACTTATGCAAGGCATGAGTAGCATCCCATAATACTACTCATACTAAGTACTCCTTTAGGTCACCATACTCATGTTCCTTAATTAGAGACTAGCCCTTCTTTTCAAAGTATAGGAACTCTAGGATGACACTTTACTAAGTCCATCTTAGTCCCTTCTTGTTTGAACTCTAACAGATACTTTCCTAGGTACATCTAGTTCATCATGTTTGAACTCTTGGAGATGCTACTTAAAGCATGATCTTAGTTCATTATAAGGTTGAACCCTATGAGATACTTCTTTTAGCATGTCTAGGTTCATTATCATTATGGACTCTATGAGGCCCTACTCAAGCATATCTAAGTCCATTATTACTTTTGAACATTATGAGGTACTTTACTAACTTGTCTTAATCCCTCATTACTTAGAACCCTAGGATATACTACATTGAGTACATCTTAGTTTATTAAGGTTAAACTATAGGAGATGCTACTTAAAGCATACTCTTAGTTCAATTAGTTGGGTCTCTAAGAGATGCTCATTCAAGCATAATATTAGACCATTACTTGCATTGGACTCTAGGAGATGTTACATTATGCATAATCTTAGTCCATGAGGTTTGAACTGTAGGAGATGCTACATTTAGCACAATCTTAGTTCATTACCAATCTTGTTTAATTGGGATGTAGCCTTAACCGACATGAGAACATATGATCTCTCATGGTGTTACCCACACCATCAAGGGTTGGTCCACTTGCCAAGATGGAACTGGTTTGTTAGCTTAGTCGGATCCACTAGCTAGCTTCCTGGCATGTAGTTAAGGGATACAGAGATTGCTACTAGAAACCCAAACTCCACTAGGTGAGGTTTCTATCTCATGAGACACACTTGGGGAAATCAATACTCTTCTAGGTGAGACATACCTTGTGGGAAGCCCAAACTAACTATGTGGGAGCCTCCATGAAAGCCCAAACTCATCTAGGTGGGAACCTCCATTCTCAATTCAATATCCTCTCAGTGCTAGGCATAAATCCCACAAGATAATCATTAAGTCTCTACTAGGACTCAAGTAAATGGAAAGGTGTTCTTGACCACCAACCCATGCTAATACATCTTTTAGACAATTTGTGAGCAACTATCACAATCCATGACCTAGGTATAAAGGCTCTCTAGCCTTAGGTTCAATTAGTTAGGAGAAGTCCTTCAACCCTAGAATCATTACTATGTGAGAAGTCTTTCATGTTAAGGTCATATTCATACCTAGCATCATGTCTACAATTCTTCATTAGGCAAGTATATCATTATGACCTAAGTGATTCTATCACTTCCTACCATCTATGAGTCATAAGGTTATCTAGGTAGGTAAAGCTCTCTCAACACCATTCTATTCCTTAGCCTTGGATTCATATGTAGGTTTTACTCTCAAAGCCTTAGAATCCTAAGTTAGACATGTTAACTTCACTCTAAAGCCCTATTGATCCACATTCACAACTATGAGACTTCATTCTCAATAACTCTATATCATAGAAGCATATTATGAACCTAGAGTACAAGTCATTCAACCACATTCCTTGATACTAGGTGATCTAGCCCTAATTTACCATAGAGGTTCAATTTCATCATTACAAGTCAAGATCAATCATATACAATAGAGTCTAGTTCAATTCATGATTATATGATCCTAACTTTGATCAATTACAACACACAACATTGAATTAGGAAGATCACTCAAGAACCTTCAACCTTGCCTCTAATGGCATCAACCCACAAACATCACATTCATCAACTTAGATTAGGGTTCACCATAGAAATCACATGAAATCATCATAATATCACTAAAAACGACAATTTAATCATAATTGGGTGATATCCACTAGATTGGAATCACACCCAAGCCCTACCCACAATGCAATCACAACCCTAACTAGAATTTGGGTTTTTGAGTTCACAATTGGGGGGTAAATCTATGGGGGCTCCATGGGTGGAAGAACCCATGGATGAAGGAGCTTACATACCTTGAATCACTTCCCTAGTACAAGCTTGAATCCATGGTGAAATCTCGACCAAGAAGCTGCTCTCTTCTCTTTTCTTCTTCCTCTTCTTCTTTACTTCTAGAGATGCTTTTTGGAGAGAGTTATGGGGTCTTTAGTTGGGTGAGTTAGAATGATTAGTTTAGGGTTTGATTAAGCTTATAAAGGTGGTTAGATAACCTATTAACCGACCTATATTAACCCCTAATTAATAACTAACCCAACCCCTAACTCCTAACTTAAAACTGAAATTTGGAAAACTGGGCAGACCTATGACCTGGCCATCTACGGACAGTAGATTGATCTACTGTCTGTGGTTTGGTCTCGTGGTTTGAAGCTGGGAGTCTAAATGTTTCAGGCCTCTAAAAAACCTAAGTATGGACCTACGGAGCGTCAACCAACCTACTGGCCGTCAATGGCCATCCGTAGGTCACCTCAAAACTGTCTTAGTGAACTGTTTTGGGGGACTGTTTTGGGGGTCTTGGTCCCAAACGATTCCATGACTTAATTTAGAGTCTTTTTATCTTAAATGGGTGATTAACTAACTAACTAACCAATCCCCTAATCCCTTAATCAATCAAACAACTAAACTCCAAATCATCAACTTAAAACTAACACTCCAAAAGTTGGCAGCACCACGATTGCCCATCCACGGATCGTGGATGGGTCTACGGACCGTACTGTGCCTCCGTAGATTGGGGTTGGGGCTCATAATTGAAGGAAAGCCTCCCTATACTAAGTCCTTATCCACGCCCATGACCTACTGGGTGTGGATTGATCTACTGAACATAGATAGAAACCGTAGACCACCAAAGGCTGCCTTAGTGGACTGTTTTGGGATCCTCCTCGAGGACCCCTCGTGTGGTCTTTGGGGAGTCGTACCCGGACATTTAACCCCTGAACATGTCCATCTAAGTAGGAGAGTCACTTCTACAAGTTTTCACCCTCAAACAACACTCCAAACTTCAACGACAAGACCCTTACAACTCACTAGTTCAAATGACTAGTTTCTGGACGTCATAGTCGTTTCTTGACGTTTGACTTCTAAAATCACCAAACTAACTTCAAAAGCCATAATTCATCATTTAAACAAGTTTACAACTATAAACTAACATGTGAGGCTCTAGTTCAACCTACTAGATTTAGTCTAGAACTCACTAGGTCAACTAACTACTTTACGAGGTGTTACACCTGCATATCTAAGATCTTCTACGGAGTTGACACGCCCCCGTATCACTCAGGCTAGCTGGGTGGCTCACGCCCCTTTGGACAACCTAGCTAGGCGGCCTGGGTTGATTTTCACTCTTGCTAGCTGGGTTGGGAGTTGGTTGGTTCTTGGTTACACGGGCTAGGAGCCCGACTAATGTTCTTGGATTCGGATTTGGGTTACTCTTATTCCTAGTAGATGATACGCTCAAATTACACCTCCCTAAAGAAGTATAAGCGATCGTTATCAAGTAAGGAACCCAACTTGTAGGTTGGGATCGATCCCACGAGGAATATGGTTTTGACTAAACCTTAACTTACGATTATATTCGATTAGTCAACTTATTTCTGAGACAAGTAAGTAAAAGGGGGGTGGGGGGGTTGTGAAATAAATAACTGATTGATTGTTAAGTAACAAGTGAGCAAGATTCGAACTTTGTTGTTATCAATGAGAGAGAGAAACTAGTGTTCCTTATAAGCTATTAACTCGGTAATCCTAATAATAGTAATCCCTTCCTAGTGTATCACATGCAAAGTGG
Organism: Solanum acaule; assembly: GCA_036250505.1. NCBI lineage: Eukaryota > Viridiplantae > Streptophyta > Magnoliopsida > Solanales > Solanaceae > Solanum > Solanum acaule. The sequence goes on along the minus strand of JAJOOR010005069.1, from coordinate 47,860 downwards.
TAAGTTATGTATCCCTAAGTGCTTGGTCCGCCAAATAGGAAATTTCACCCCGCATATTGGTCTGGCTACGTGTGTATAATTTACTAACCCTTACCTTTCCCTCAGATTAGACATCACATCAATGTATGGCTTAGTTTTCACCCTCGCACCAATTGACATTAGACTATTAGATAGTATCACACTAAATCTCTGTTGATAATTCTTTTCTTATTAACTACCTCCTTGGTCCGGCAAGTAGCAACAAGGCGAGTTCTAACGTTGGCCACCGTTAAAAAGACTTCTAAGCGAAAGAATTACCAATACATGCATCAACACTAGTCAAGAATTACTTAGCTACTATTCATATGTTGTTACTTGCTCATGGTTCCCACAACCCTAGTTGTTGATTTAGCTACTCATGCTTGAAAGAACACAATTCATACTTGTAGAAGAAGAATTCATGAACCTACGTATTGAGTAGAAGAAACCCGTAATCTCCAATTGAAAATCAAAGCAAGAATCTTTATAAACCGAAAGTAGGAAATTAAATTTCTAAACTGTGCAAGTTAATTCCCAAGAAAATACCAAGAACTAAAAGTAAACAATGGTGTCTAACCCCCAAAAATGAGGTTTACATACCCTATTTATAGAGAAACTTGTCCTAAACAAAAAGTATGAAATAAGGAAATAAAAAAACTGGACGCGGCTTCGATCGACGAGACTGACCTACGAACCGTGGTTAGACCTACGGTCCGTAGGTCCCTTCCGTAGCTCAAGACTTAGAATTTTTCCACAGATACTGGAACCTTCAACTTTCTGATGCAAACAACGGGTGTTGTACGGACTGTAGGTTGACCTACGATCCGTGGGTCCCCTTTCGTGGCTCCACACATAGAACTTTTCATCAGGTACTGGAACTCCAAATCTCTTATACAAATGAAGGACGTGCAAGACGGCCCGTGGGTCGACCTATGCTGCATCAATGGCCTCCGTGGTTCCACCCTTAGTTAGACTTCCCTGATGATCAATCCACGCCTACCCATGACGGACCATGACTGGACCTACGGTCCGTAAGTCACATTCGTGGGTAGCTCCTTCTACAGAATTTCAGTTGTCATCTCTCTCAACCTTGTCCAAGTCTATTTCCTGCAAATATAACACAATAAACATTAGTTCTAATACAAAATGGCCCTAAACACACATAACTCTTAAGTGAAATGTATTAAGAATACCATAAACTCACGGTATATCAGTAGACTAAGCTATTCTATTTACCTGTCGAGCTTATGGGGGTCCGCTCGAGTTTTACTTAAACTTGCGAATGATTGTACCTTCTGGGCTTATGGGTTCCAATCAGGTTTTGTTTAGCTATATGTAGATTTACTTTCGGTATGATTGTGTGCCTTCTTTTCATATCCACCTTGACATTTATTTGTGTCTAGATTTTATCTTTTCTGATTTCTTATACCTTTATTCCTCGATCGGCCTATGATACCTACTGAGTACCTTATTTTGGTGCTTATGCTACACTCTACATATTTTCATTATGCAGGTCCTACTACCAGCTACCATTGGTGATCATCTGTGTCATCCTTTGCAACTTATGGATATTGGAAGTGCGGTTGAGCACTTGTCGCTGTGTACCAAACTGTCTTCTTTTGTACATAGTTAGCTTGTTTGTTGCCTTTGGGACTTCTTGTTGTGGTCTACTTTTGGGACTTTTATTTATGTGGTTAAACAACTCTATACTCATGACTTCCAGATTCTGGGAGGGTTTCCTTCGTATATAGTTTTTGGTTTTCTTTTTGCTCCTGTCTTTTCTTATTGTTAATATTGTTCTTGTTTAGTTCTACCCTATTACTTATTATTTTTGTTCTAAGATGGGTTGGCTTACCTTATGGTGGGTTATATTAAGTCTCATCATTACTTGGGAAGCCGGGTCGTGATATGTTTCTGGTAGATTAAGGCTGAGTATTTGAGACCTGGTTGAGATTTTAGGGATTACCCATTCTAGAGGTGAAATGGGAACAGATCACCATGGATTTCTTTATTGTTTTCCTTGGACTTCTAATGGTGTTCATAGTATTTGTGTCATCATGGATCGATTGACCAAGTGAGCACATATGATTCTCGTTCAATCTTTTTCAGTGCTGAGAGCTTAGGTCGTGTTTATTTACGAGGTTTAGTTTGTCTCCATGGGGTGCATATGTCTATTATATCATATAGGGGTTCTCAATTCATTTCTAGATTCTAGAGTACCTTTCAAGAGGAGTTGGGTACTCGAGTTGACCTTAGCACAACATTTCAGTTGGAGTGTACTATTCAAGTTTTGGAGGATATGATGTGGGCATATGTGTTGGATTTTGGAGGTCAGTGGGACCAGTTCTTAGCCTTTGGAGGATTTTGGAGAAATTGATTATAAAACAATTACTCACAGATTGCATCTCATGCTAGAAAAATATATTTTAAATAAAATATATTTTAAAAAATATAAAAATAAATATTAAGGCCTCTTATTGAAGTTTCTCTTTAGGTCACGAACAGTATTGAGCCGCCCCTGTCCAAAACATTTGATATGGAACTGGCCGTTGATTTTAATTGATATTTAATAGTCAAAATGTACAATTTTTACTGTAACTTTTTATTAAAAAATTAATGTGAAATTTACCAAATTGGAATATACATTATATTTTTATGAGTAGACCTTTTGTATCCACTTTAAATGCAATATATACACATTTTATACATTTTGCTCAATACACTTTTCATGCACTTCTGTAACTTATAACTATGCATATCCCACCATATCCTTGGTATCGACAGTGTTTGCCTCTGTCCATTCATGTGGAAATAAATAATGAGCAACTATTGAAAGATGAGTTCAGATAAAAGAGAGTTAATGGCAAAGTCAATTTTATAATAACATCCCTCTATATTGTTCCGGTTGTTTATCACAGTGTAGAATAATAGATTTATTGTAAATTGTCTATTTTCACTACTAAACACTGCTAAAAGGCGATGGACAGAAAAGCGACGGACAGCGTCACTCCAAAAAGAGACGCCATTTGCAATGTTGTCCTTCGTTTTTGAATTGTTTTTACAAAATGTGATGGACAACATATCTTAATCTGTCACCTTTTTGGCAGATTTTACGTCAAAAGTATATATAATTAATAATTATTTATTCAATATATGTAGAGACGTCGTCCGTCAATTTTTATTAAGAATAATTATTTTTCAATTAAAACTACGCCGCCCGTCATTTTTAATTAATTTTAATTTATTAATTTTATTTTTTTTAAAAGGACGGACGACATCTATTAGTCCATCACATTTTGGTCAAAAAGACTGATCAAATGTTTTTAAAAACTTATGGACAACGTCGCTTAGTCCTTCACTTTTTTATCAAAATGTTGGTCAAATTTTTTTAAAAAAAGTGATGGACAAAGAGACGCTGTCTATCACTTTTTTAAAATTATATTTGTCATAGACGGGAATTTTCTCTATTTTTAAAATCTCTCTTTCTCTCTCTTCTCCTCTCTCCCTTCTCTCTAAAACCCTTACTTACCCGCGCCTACTCCCACCGCCCGCCTCCCTGCAGCAATCAAACCCCGTTGCCCCACCTCCCAAGAGTCTCTCTCTATTTCCTTTTAAGATTAGGGTTTCAATTTTCATTTTTTTCAATTTGAGTATTTTTTATTTTTTTAGTAAGTTTGTATATTTGATTGTTAGTTAGTGAATGAATTTTTAATTTTGATTTTAGGGCTTTAATTTGAACTGGGATTTTCTGAATTAGATTGTGAATTGGGTATTTTTGAGTTGATATTGAAGTGTTTTGAAGTTAGAAGTTAGAACTAAGAAGTAATTAGAGGTTAGATTACTTGACTTTTTGAACTTTTAAATTCTTGAATTTTAGTGTATTTTAAAGTTTAAGTTAGAAAATGTAATGACCCAGAAGGTCATTTTGGAAATTTTGAAAATTCATTTAATTATAGTTAATTAATTGATGGTTACTTATTAAATAACTAATTTTAGTTAATGTTTAATGGGTCAAATTTATAATTTACTTGACCCATATATGAAAATAAACTATTAGGGTTGAGAATTTTTTTTAAGATCATAATTTACGAAAAAGAAAAGGGTCAGGACTTACATGCGGCATCGACGACGGCATTCAGGTGAGAACTTCAGATAAAATTTAATCCACTACATGTGTATTATAATTTCTAGGATATGAACAAATTAGGTATTGGTTCTTAGAGGAAATACAATAGGACAAATTACTTAAGTACATAACATTACTTTACCTATTCTCAATATTTCCCTACTCTTTTATTAAAATACGAAAATCCCTTATTTTCCCCCAATTCAACTTAACCGGATACTTTATTATTTGGAAGCCAAATCAGACCTTTCCCTTTCCCTAATTTTCGCCCTCAATCTCTCCCATTACAATTTCAGTTATCAAATTCAAATAATTTTGAATTTCAAAAGAATCATATCACTATTCAACCGGATTTGGAGATCAAATTAGGTTTTCTCATCTTCTCCATTGTGATTTCTGCTTTTTTTTTCTTTTCTTGTGTATCAATCGTTTTGGCTCCTGCATTATGCATCTAACATCTAACAAATCTCTAATTTTTTATTCAGAAGATCCTAACAGCAAAGAATTGAGTTCTAAAAGGTTGCATGACCCGATAGTCATGACAAATCAAAGTTCTAGCCAGAGATAATCGGTAAAAGAAGTACATGCATCTACTTCAAAAGATCCAAAAACCCAAAGAAAAGGGGTAGAAAGGTTGCCCCTCCCATTAATCGACCAACATTACCCATGATATGCAATTTTTGTCATATATGTATCCCCTGTTTTTTTTTTAAAAACAAATTGATGATAAATAATTTCTTATTTTTTTATTAAGTATCCTCTTTGAAATATGCAGTTGTTTTCCAGATACAATATTTTTTGTGAATTTGTTTATTAACTGTTATTGTATCAAAAGTGAAGAGAACTGTATCGAAGTTAAGTACTCAAATCACATTTACTTTGTAGGTTGTTTTTTGTCACTGTATATAAGGAATAATTGAATTTGTGTACCTCTTATGTTTTCTTATGTTTTGTTGTTATTTAGTATCAAATGATATGAACATTATTGTATCTAAGATACTTGCTTAATTCACAATTTGGCATCTAGGTTGGTTTTGGTATTGTGCATCGTAGTCAATGATAATTCTCTATATGATACTTAAAAGAATAAAAATGGTTATGAGAATTTATATTTGTATCACATTGAATTATGTCACAGTAAATACAGTATAATTGGTTTTGTGTACCTCTTATGTCTTCTTGATATTTAGTGTAGCATTTTTATTTGTAGGTATGAATGTATCATGTACTTTTTTTATGTTTGATAAAAGTCATTTTTATGTAATTGTAGAATATGATTTATGTAATTAAACATATTCCAAAGAACTCCCTAAAGTTTTATGGAGGTGTACAAAGACAAGGAAACTAGTGAACTGTTGGGTCCACAACAGTCGTTTGAGTTGGAATATGCTCAAGACATTATGCAACAACAAAGCGATAGCCTGTTAGTATTGTAAAATAATTTATTTACTTACACATTTAATTCTCTTTTTTAATGTATCTACTTTTTGTTTGCAGTGATTGTGGAATGTATGTAGCTGTTTTTGTTGAATACTTAAGCGAAGAAATCAACATTCCATCTATTAGTTTTCGGAGTGACTATCTTCGCAATAGATATGCAACACTGTTATGGAAGTATGGTATGGACAAGTTCAAGGCGGGATATGTTAGCGATAATGATGATCCTACAAGGCCGAAGAGTGGCTACTCTACACCAGCAGAAGGTGGAATGATTAATGTAGAATAGTTATGTTTTATTGTATTGAAGATACGTTAATTAGTATTTTGTAATATTCCTTCCCGTTTCAACACAATTATTCTAAGTAATTATTAATTTAAACATTGTTTTTGTCAAAAATTGTATTTCAATTTTAATTATTGTTCCAATATATATAGTTTATTATATAGTATCTTGTTACAAATTTTATCTTGTACACCAATATTGCTGATACAATATAACCATCAGATACAGAATATTTGATACTATATATTCTACACTTGGTAAACAACAACTAATTTTCAATTTATTTAGTATTTATTAACATGTGGTAGCCTTGATGTAAATCACAACATATGAAACTACATTATTCTCAGATACACAATATCCATAAAATTATTATGTATATGATACACATTTTATTATCAAATAAAAAATTTGTGTATATGTTACAATTGGTACAAAACAATTAAGTTTCAATATATTTAGTATCATTTAACAGGTTGAATCTTGTAACATTGATTTAAATCATAACAACTAACATTTTTTTACTATCAGATACAAAATATAGTTGAACTATAATGTATATGATACTAAATAAATTATCAAATAACTTAATTGTTATATACCCCAACTCATGATACAATATGTTTTACACTAGGTATAAAACAATTCAATATATTTAGAATCAAGTGGTTATGTTGTTGTAAAGTTTTTAGGTACTGACCATCAAATCAGCAATGAAATGATTTTTTTTTTACATATTCCTTTCATACTCTCCATTTGTTACTTAATTACATATGGTGGTTGTTACAGGCTGTGGGGCTTTGAGAAGTTGTTGTTCAGAGACTCGAGAAGTAACATTAAATTATAATTTCGGTTTTAGTTACGCGTGATATGTGGGAGTCAATTATAATTTCCGTTTTAATCCCTTATTTAACGCATTAAACTGATAACAACAACTTAATAATTTAAGTATCCGCCCTTTATTAATTAAAGTATCCGCCTGCAATATTATGTATCCGAAAGACACTAAAAAAAGGGATTTTTGGTAATTAATGAAAGAGTAGGGATAGGAAGTAATATTTTTCTTATACTATGTGATTTGCCTAATTTTTACAACTGTTACCTGTACTATTTTTTTGTGTCAAATTAAGAATTAAACATGACCATGCAATTTTAAGGACGATCATAAAACATTAATTATGTGGTAAGGGGAGGAATATAGATTAATAGATCAACTTTTGTCAAGTAACTGGGCATTCTTCGTTACTGGCATTAATGGTCCGTGATTAGATAAAAATTGGACAATTATTTTATAATAAAATAAAGGGTGATTGGATAGTGTTTGAAGTATGGATGGATAGTTGTTTTGTGTAGCGATTTAAGCTACTGATTTGTCATTTTCTTTAGGGTCCTTCTTTTATTGTATTGTTATAGTTACCTTAAAAAATCAAGTTTTGATATATTTAGATATGGAATTAAATATTAGGTGTATTGTATTATATGAATATCATTAAAATTATGATAATTGGAGGAGTTGAGACTTCACCCTAAGCTTGAAGTTTAGGAAATTGATTATAAACTTGGGTGAGTTTTTGGGTCTAGGCTAGACCTATAGTAATGTGGGTGTTGTTAGTTTTGAAATCTTATTGTGATTGTTAATGTGAATAGATTTCTTTGAGTTGGAAGTGGGAAGGCTCAAGTTCCGGAGTGATTGTTCGATTATTTGAGGCAAGTGGATTTCTAAACCGTTGTTAAGTGCATAAAATCATGTATTTCCTTGTGGTATGTGTTGGGGAGTAATGGGAATTGGTGATGGATTGACTTGTCCATGTTGAATAATTCTAATGATGGAAGAAAGGCTAATAAAAAGGTAACGTGATTAATTGTTGGTGTGTGATGTTTGAGAATGATTTGAAAGGCTTGTTGATTAATTACTGATGTTGTATCACAGTTGTATTGTTGTGAATTATGCATTGTTATGAAAATGGTCATCTCCTCATTATTTGTGTGAACATGTCATTTGCATTGGTTCTGAGACATGGTTGTGATAAGTGTTATGTGATAAGAGGATGTACCATTTCGAGGGACGTATCGCGAGCCGCGATGGATACTATATATCGAGGGTCATATCGTATGCCGCGATGGATGCATGGACAAATATGTCCACATTGGGTCCCAGAGTGAGAGACAGTCAGTGTGTATCGTTATGTCAGACATGCATAACTATACTTGACATTGCACATCTTTATCATTGATGAAATTGGTCTTGTGTGTTGTTGATCTTGTGAGTGCTTTCTGTGGAAGTTGTGATTGGTGAATAGTGAGTTTGTTGTTAAGGATATATAACTATTAAAGTGTTGTTGTTAAGTTGTGTGTTATGTAAACTGTGAACTGTTAGGTTGTGCTGGTTGTATGCAGGTTGTAGTTGTGGAGAGTTCAGTTGGGGTGTAAGGAGTACCCGTATTCTATTCCATTAGCTTGTGTTTAGAAGTTTACTTGTTGAGTACTGTGTGGTTTGGTACTCACCCCTTGCTTCTACATTTTTGTCAGTTACTAGCCCGGACCTTTGTGATATTTTCTATTCTCCTATTTTCCGAGGCTTCTCGTGGAGGTTTGTGAGGTAGCTGCTTGTCATCTCAGCGGACCTTCTTACTCATGTTTATGATCTTGTTCTACTTTAGTGACAACATCATTTGAGACTTGTGTTTTTCTTTCAAATCCATTGTAATACATTAGAGGCTTACACGTGACAACCAGGTTTTGGGGGTTTTATAAAGTTGACTTAGTTATCTGTACTTATGATATTTTGAGATTTTAATTTGTCTTACTTCCACATTTTTGTGATATTTGGGTTTTAGGCAGACTTGTCTTGGTGGGATAAGACAAGTGTCATCACGTCCATTTTTGGGTCGTGACAGAAAAATATTAGATTGAATATGATTAGATTAGTTTGAGGTTAGAAAAAATATTGGATAGTAGATGAAAATTGAAATTAGATTACTTGAAATTTTCAACTTAGAAAGTCTTGAATTTAGTATGTTTGAAAGTTGAAGTTAGAAAAATATTAGATTCTATATGAAAGTTAGATTACTTTGAAGTTAGAAAAATATTGGATAGTATATGAAAGTTGAAATTAGATTACTTGACTTTTTGAACTTATAAGAAACTCTTGAATTTAGTATGTTTGAAAGTTGAAGTTAGAAAAAAATTTGATATTATATATATATGAAATTTGAAAGTAGATTACTTGAATTCTTGAACTTAGAAAATCTTGAATTTGAAGTTTATATAGAACTAATTATAGAAATTAGATATGAACTTAAATTTTAAGTTTTTTGAACTTTAGGTTGTGAACTTTAGAAATCTTGAATTATCGTAGCATTTATGAACTTTATGTTGTGAACTTTATAAATCTTGAATTGTAGAAATTATGAACTTAATTCGAAATTTGAACTTATTTGAACTTTGAAGTACTTGAAATCTTATTGACCTTAATATATTTGAACTTAATAAGAACTTTGAACTTAATTTATAATAACTTGAACTTAATTAGGAATATGATTAATTACTTGAAATCTTGTTGACCTTAATTAATTAGAACTTTTGTAACACCCCGTATCCGAAAACAGACCTCATTGCAGATTTCCAGAAGCTACAGGTGCAACCCACGATTGCCACCCATGGACCGTAGGGTGACCCACGGCCCGTGCTAGTGGTCCGTGGTTAGCATCTGTAGCCCTCCCCAAAAACAGTCCCAAGAATTCCTCTAAGTGTCGACCCACGGCCGGACCTACGAACCGTAGGCCAGGCCATGGACTGTGGTCTTGGTTTGTGGATCAATACCCCAAATTCCAATCTCAATCGCCGATTGACTGTTGACCAGCATGGACCGTCAGTCGATCAAGGGTCCGTCGGTCCCGTCCGTCGGTGACCCCAATAGTAGTTAAGTCAGGGGTCTATTGGTCTTTTTTCTTACGTTGGACACCTAAACTACGTCGTTTAACCCCTAAACTACGTAGTTTTGGTCAGATTTAACCTAGAAACACAACTACAACTTACCTAAGTCAGATCATTCTTCAAAACATAGAAAAATTAGAGCGTAAGAGGAGAAAGAGGTCAAGAACCCTAGTTGAAGAACGCAGCAAGGTTCCATTAGTTTCATCCCCGAAATCAAAAGATTTCTCCATGGAATTCGTCACCAGCTATGTGGGATTTCACTAGTGTGTTCCTTTCAGCCATTAGGTCCCTATATTTCAGTCAAAATCTTGATTCCCTTAATATTATCTAGACCTAGGGTTTCTTGAAAGTTAGAATTATTGGGTTTTAGCTGTTAGAATGATCCAAATCGTATTATCACGAATTCAGTATTGTTGTTACCTAGATTCATGCATTTTAGTTCTTTTAGTTCATTATTACACATGATAGGTCAGTTAAATCAGTTACATATAAACATGCCTCAGTTATCGAATGCATTATTATCAGTATATTAGTGTTACATTCTGAGTTTGCATGTCTGTTTTGAGCTATCCAGTATTACAGCATTTCAGTGATAAAGTGTTAATTACTTAATCATATGGGAAGCTTAATACCGAGTGGACTAGGGTCATACACCCTCAAGTCCTAGAACTACATGCCCCATAGGTTGTAAGTCCCCTCTGTGGGCATCATTTTAGTGATCACTTTAGCATGCCTCTATACATTTGGTAGGGTATATTGGGTCCTCTTGATGGGGCGTACACATCGGACTCCACATTTAACTAATGTGGTTTTATGTCATTTATTAGTTTCTCCCTTACAGTTCAGTCAGATTCTATTGCATTGACCATGTTATCAGTATAGTTCAGTATTCAGTCTCAGCATGTTATACAGTTGGTCATTGGATTCAGTTTAGTTATGTATAGTACTTTTAGTATCCTTTTCATGTTCAAATTATATTATTGCTTGTTCAATTATGATTATTATTCAGCTTTACTCTATCATTCATGCTCAGTACCTTTCAAGTACTAACGCATACACTGCGCTACATCGTTTCGTGATGTAAGTTCAGGTCCTCAGCAGTCAGATCATGCATAGATCGATTTCCGATCTTCAGTTCAGCAACATCAGTGGTGAGTCCACATTCTTCGACGACTAGTGACATGATTGTTTTCTTGCTTTTAGTTTTAGTTTCAGTTTTGCTAGATCTAGTTGGGGCATGTCCCAGCATTTCTATTCAGTAGAGGCTTTATTTCAGACATAGTTAGTTTCAGCTTTAGTCTTAGAGTTTGATTTCTCTTTTGTATTCAAACCCTTAGTTTCTTATATTCGGATTTAGTGTATGAGTATTCCCCATCATTTCAGATTTTTATATGATTTAGCTTCCCCACAGAATTTATTGTTTCAGTTTATCTTTAAGTGTGATTATGATATGCCAGCAGGGTAAGCTTGGGGTCACTTGTGATCCTAGGTCCTGTGTTGCGTCCAATGGGATAGCCTCGGGGTGTGACAAAACTTGGTATCAAAGCACTAGGTTTAAATGTCCTAGGATGCCTAAAAAGCTGCACTAAGTAGTCATTTTCATGGGTGTGAAGTGCACCACATCTAATGAGAAGGAAGCTGCAAAGTGTTTTAGGAAAACTTCAATTTCTTTGTTACTCTTATCGTGCGTAAGGTGTGATCTAATTCCTCGTTCTAACTTGACGTTTTGCGCTTTCAGTGATCATGCATCCTCGTAGAGCTATCCCCAGGAATGCTAATGCACGTAATCCTAACACAGCTCCTTCAGTCCCAGATCAGGAAGTTTTGAATGCTAAATTTTGAAACGCTATCCAGTTGTTGGCAAAGAGTGTGACCAACCAGAACAACCAGCAGGTTCCAGCAAATGTTAATGTTGGGTCAGCTACAACTAGAGTTCGTGATTTTGTTAGGATGAATCCGCCTGAATTCTTAGGATCGCAGACTGGTGAGGATCCCCAAAACTTCATTGATGAGGTCAAGAAGATCTTTGGAGTGATGCAGGTAACTGGGAATGATTGGGTTGAGTTGGCATCTTACCAGCTTAAGGATGTAGCTCATATCTGGTATACCCAGTGGAAAGAGAACAGGGGTACATATGTCGCTCCTATCATTTAGGAATGCTTCAGTGAGACCTTTCTGGACAGGTTCTTCCCAAGAGAGTTGAGAGAGGCAAAAGCTTAGGAGTTTATGAATTTGAGGCAGGGTTCTATGACGGTCCAAGAGTATGGACTCAAGTTCACCCAACTCTCCAGGTATGCTCCTCACATGGTTGATGATTCCAGGGCTCAATTGAAAAAGTTCATGTATGGGGTATCCAATCTTGTGAAGACAGAGTGTAGAAATGCCATGTTACTTGAAGATATGAACATCTCCAGGCTCATGACTCATGCTTAGCAGGTTGAGGGTGATAAGCTTAGGGAACAGGCTAAGGAGAGTAAGAAAGCTAGGACCGGCAACTATGACTATTCTCAACAAAAATTGGGTGGTGATAATCGCTCGCAGTTTCAACAGAAATCTTCAACTCTAGCACCTTCATCAGCTAGTGTCCCATCCTCCAAGTTCCGTAATGATAAGAAAGGTAGGGCATCAGGCTCTAAGTCTCAGGGAAGTGTTTCAGGCACCAAAACCTACCCAACTTGTCCAAAGTGTGGTAAGAACCATCCGTGCGAGTGTCTTGCAGAAAGGAAATGATGTTTTGGGTGTGGTCAGTCTGGTCACAGGTTGAAAGATTGTCCTTCTAAGCAGGGTCAAGGAGGTAACAATGGTAGAGCTCAGTCCACAACTTCAGCAGAACCAGCAGGTTGCCCGACTCAGCAAGGTATCTCATTTGGTATAGGTGGCGGACAGCGCCAAAATAGGTTGTATGCTCTTCAAGCTCACCAGGATCAGGAAGATTCTCCTGATCTAGTCATTGGTACGTTACAAGTCTTTGACTTAGATGTTTATGCTTTGTTAGATCCAGGGGCAACTCTTTCCTTTGTAACTCCTTATATAGCCGTCAAATTCGATGTTAGTCCACAAACTCTCTCAGAACCCTTCTCAGTCTCTACTCCAGTCAGTGACCCAGTTATAGCTAGATGGGTATACAAAAATTGCCCTGTCACACTCTACCAGAAAGTCACCTCAACAGATCTTGTAGAGTTTGAAATGGTAGATTTCGATGTCATTCTAGGCATGGTTTGATTACATTCCTGTTATGCCTCAGCCGATTGTAGAACTAAGATTGTTTGTTTTTAGCTTCCAGATGAACCAATCTTAGAATGGAAGGGTAGTAGCTTAGCGCCTATGGGTCGATTCATTTCTTACCTTAATGCCAGGAAGATGATCTCTAAGGGTTGTCTCTATCATCTAGTTCAGGTTAAGGATTCAAGCTCCGAGACCCCAACTTTTGAGTCAGTTCTAGTAGTTAGTGAGTTTCCAGAAGATCCCGGAGTTCCTCCCGAAAGGGAAATCGACTTTGAAATTTATCTCCTTCTAGATACACAGCCTATCTCTATTCCTCCTTACATAATGGCTCCAGCTGAGCTTAAGGAACTGAAAGAGCAGTTGAAAGACCTTCTAGATAAGGGCTTCATCAGATCTAGTTTTTCTCCATGGGGTGCGCCAGTGTTGTTCGTCAAGAAGAAAGATGGTTCTCTCAGAATGTGAATTGACTATAGGAAGTTGAACAAGGTCACAATCAAGAATAAGTATCCCATCCCCAAGATTGATGACTTGTTTGACCAACTTCAAGGTGCTAGTCATTTCTTAAAGATAGACCTCAAATCGGGCTATCATCAGCTCAAAGTCAGAGATAGTGACATTCTGAAGACACCCTTTAAAACTCGGTATGGTCATTATGAATTTTTAGTTATGTCATTCTGACTAACTAATGCTCATGCATCTTTCAGATTGGACTTGTTCATTATCGTCTTTATTGATAATATCCTCATTTTCTCTAGGAATGAGGGAGAACATGCGAATCATTTGAGGGTTGTTCAGCAAATTCTCAAAGATCACCAGTTATTCGCTAAGTTTAGAAAATGTGAGTTTTGGTTGCAATCCGTTGTTTTCCTTGGTCATATTGTGTTTATCGAAGGGATCCGAGTGGATTCACAGAAAATAGAAGCAGTTAAACAATGGCCCAGACCTATCTCTTCTACAGATATCAAAATTTTCTTGGGATTATCGGGTTATTACAGAAGGTTTGTGGAAGGATTTTCATCTAGAGCCTCTCCATTGACTAAGTTGACTCAGAAAAAGGTCAAGTTTCCGTGGTCAAATGATTGTGATAAGAGCTTTGCAGAAATAAAAACTAGGTTGACTACAGCTCCTGTTTTGACTCGCTATTGTGATGGTTCCGATCTCCTAGGTTGTGTGTTGATGCAGCTGTAACACCACAACTTTTCTAAACGTCTAAATTAACTTGTACATTCATGAAAAGACAAAGAGAGTGAGTAATAAATTAACAATGATGTGGTATGTCATATTTTAAGTGATAAAGGGTTGTATCTCAAGTTTTGAAGTAAGGTAAGTTGCAAAATAAAAGTGGGCGAAAGTTATCGTAAGTTCTTTTTTAAAGATTTCTCTGAAATTTGGGACAAATATTTCGGAAGTTTTCTCCCAAACTATAACGAGTTATGGGGACCACAACCCATTAAATCGAAGGTCTACGAGTCTAGTTTCCAACGCATCAAACTGTTTGTTCATACAACTTCAGAATAGAGAGATATTCGCGATTTTGCGAGACTGCGCAAGCAGGCACGTGAGGTGGGTCCCATAAGTCGGTGGAAGCTTATAAGATAGCATCTTCTTCATTTTTCTTCATTCCAAATTCGTGAGAAACCCACAAAAATTAGAGAAATACTCCTCAAATCATCCTTGTGTGTTCATGATCTCTTCTTGGCCTTTTATCAAAAATTGCCATACATCGCGAGCTCGTCGTTTTGGTATAATTTTCACAGTGAATTGAGCGGTGTAGCTCCGTGGAGGTTGTAGCAGCAGGGGTTTTTTCAGTGGGGTGATTGTATTCAAGTGTTCTGGTCATTTAAAGAAAGGTAGGAATCACCTTTTATCAGTTTACGGATACCTTAGATCTTGGATTGTAGTTTACAATAGGAATCCGTATCGATTGTCGAATTGTCGTAGTAATTTTTATCCTTAATTACTGATTGATTTTACCTTTTTCTTTAGTGTTGTAGTGGTGTGGACAGAGGTATTTTCATCATATATTATAAAGGAAAAGGTATGTTAAGGCTACTTCCTTCGTTCAGCATGTTTCCTTAGAGCTTGGGAGTGATATAATAGAGTAGTTAATGTTAGTTATGTTGTAGATGTAATTGTGAGTGGTTAGTTGATTGAGTGGTTATAAACCCTCATTTTAGGGACTCATAATCTGTTCAGAACAACCCTAAGTTAGGAACGACTTGGACATTACTCATATATATAGGTTATAGCTAAATTGCTCGCCTACAGCCTATTTAATTGTTTGTTGTCTCCCTTGGGGGTATTGTGGTTAGCTATTGAGCTATGAACTGCCTATTGGGGCTATGATGTTGTCTAATAGGACTATGTTATTGCCAAAGAGGGTTATGTGCTGCCCACGGGGCTATATTGATGCCAAAGAGTGTTATGTGTTGCCTACGGAGTTATTTTGATGTCTAAAGGGTTATGGATTGCCTACAGGGTTATCTGATGCAAAAGAGGGCTACGTGCAGCCCACAGATCTATGATGTTGCCTAAGAGGGCTATGCGCTTCATAGGGGCTATATCATTGCCAAAAAGGGATATGTGACTTCTTACAAAGACAAGGGGCTACCGATAAAGTTATATAGATTGATTTGGCACCTTCTGGGCTTATGGGGGCCTTAGTAGGTGGTATGTTGTTTGTACCTACCGGGCTTATGGAGGCTTGGTTAGGTTGATGTTTGATCATTATTGTTTTTTTATTATATTCAGTAGTGGGTTGGCATGTTTATCTAAATTTGATTTCCTTACCTCATTGCTTTTGGTATATTATGATACTTGCTCATTTAGTCTATAGCCTTTCATACTCTGTATATTATTTTGTACTGACGCCCCAATTCCTGGGGGAGCTGCATTCATGCATGCAGGTCCTGACAGACGACCGAGTAGACCTCCTCAGTTGCAGGATTGACTTCTATCCGATTGGCTAGCCCTTTTCCTCCGGAGCTGCTAGAGTTTGGAGGTTTGTTAGCTTTTGTTGCGTATATTTTTATGGGTAGGTTGGGGCCCTGTCCTGCCAATCTTTGCTACTCTTTGAGGCTTGTAGACTAGTGTGTGGGGTGTACAGCTAGGTTATGGCCATGCTGGCCTAGTTTTGTTGGTTTGCTGAATCTTGTGAGCTGTTTGATGTATTGTCTTGATATATACCTGCTTCCAGTTTTTGTATAGATATCATGGTGGCCTCGACAGCCCAGTCAGGACTTCTATGCTAGTTGGCTATTTCTTTATATGAATTCTTGGGAGTAGTTGTTTCTTTTATATATATGTTACAGGGGCCTTACTGGCCGAGGGCTTAGTTTTAAGCCGGGATATACTAGTTTGTTTTCTTGATTGTGTGTGTCTGCCATGCGCTAGTAGCAAATGGTTCAGCAAGGTCGGCTCGGGCCTGTGTTTTGGCATTAGGATCCAGTTGCGCCCCTTGAGTTTGGGGCGTGACAAACATGGTATCAGAGCAACGTCATATCCTAGGGATTCTGCAAGCCGTGTCTAGTAGAGTCTTGTTTATAAATGTGTTGTGCACCACTTCGATAAGCCAGAAACTACCGGGCATGTTAGAATGACTATCCTTGTTTTACTCACCTCGTGCTATAGAGCGGTGTCTTAAGGGTTGAGGTTTCTTGCTTATAATTGATACTTGTATGCAGATAGAGATGGCTGACATTAGACAGACCACAGCTAGCCAAGGGCTAGATACAACTGCAGGCAAGGGTACCGGCAAGGTACCACAGGTGGAGGTAGCCCATTGTGAGACCCATGGGGAGACATCTTCTCAGCCCCCTATAGCTTCTCCATCGCTTCAGGAGCTTCCGAGGGCTATAGGACTTCTGGCTCCACCAACAGTACCACCTCTAGTTCCTCTTATTCCATCTGATCAGGATTTCAAGAGTGTACTATATATGTTAGCACAATTAGTAGCTGCACAGCGCCAGCCAGTTGTGACAGATATTGCCGAACCTTCTGAAGGGCCTGGAAGTTCGAGAGTTCGTGAATTTCTTGCCTTGAATCCTCCACAATACACAGGGACAGATCACAGAGAGGACCCTCAGCACTTTGTTGATCAGTTTCATAGGATCTTCAGAGTTATGCATGCCTCAGCGACTGAGTCAGTTGAGTTAGCAGCATTTCGATTGCGTGATGTTGCAGTATTTTGGTACGAAAGTTGGGAGAGATCTAGGGGAAAAGATGCATCTCTACCCACTTTGGATAGCTTTACAGAAGCTTTCATAGATCACTATTTGCCTCGACAGATTAGGGATGGCCGGGTGGACTAGTTTCTGAACCTCCAACAGGGTAGCATGAGCGTCCGAGAGTACAGGCTGAGATTTGATTAATTGGCTAGATATGCACCAGCATTTGTTGATACGATGCATGACAGGGTGCGTAGATTTGTGGGAGGGCTTGACTCAGACTATATCGACGCTTGTTCTACCGCTGCACTAAATGATAATATGGATACTCGCGAATTCAGGCCTTCGCACAAGGCATAGAGGATCGCCGACATCTACAGTATATGAGTGAGAGGGTCGAAAGAGAGACAGAAGAGGGCTAGGCCCACTGGTTCACAGGGAGATTATCAGGGTGGTCCCAGACCTCGATATTCTATTAGGCCACCTAGACCTCCACCACAGCAGTTCTAGGGTAGTAGATTTGATCGTCAGGGATAGTCAGGCCCAGGTGAGGGTTCTTGAACATCAGGCGCGCAGCAGCAAAGGGGTTCAGACCAGGCTAGGACTACCCCGCCGCGTTGCGCTACTTGCGGTAGGATGCATTTCGGGATGTGCAGACAGGGTTCCACAGGTTGTTATTCTTGTGGACAGGAGGGACATGGGTGGAGAAATTGCCCTACCATAGGGTAGGGTGGTATAGGTCAGTCCACCAGGTCAGCAGTAGGTTCCTCCTCATCCGCACAGTCTATAGGGCGTGGATCCCAGACTTTAGCATGTAAAGGTAGAGGCGGAGGTGGAGAGGGAACATCTAGCTCCGGTAGTGGACAGAACCGTACATATTCATTAACCGGACGACAGGACTCAGAGTCATCACCACATGTTGTGACAAGTACATTGATTATTTGCTCCCATTGTGTTTATGCTTTGATAGATCATGGATCTACTCTGTCTTATGTTACTCCATTTATTGCGGGGAAGTTATTTAAGTAGCAGAGTCATTAGATCGACCCTTTATTGAATCTACACCAGTTGGTGAGTCTATTATTGCCAGGAGAGTCTATCGAGGTTGCCCGGTAGAAATTATCGACCGTCAGACCTCTGTAGACCTGGTAGAGTTAGAGATGGTTGATTTCGATGTTATTATGGGTATGGACTGGTTAGCGTCTTGTTATGCTAATGTTGAGTGTCGGAGAAATATTGTTAGATTCCACTTTCCAGGAGAGGCAGTTCTGGAATGGAAAGGTGATACATCAACGCCGAAAGGTAGGTTTATTTCCTATCTTAAGGCGAGGAGGATGATCACTAAGGGTTGTATTTATCATCTTGTTCGTGTTCATGATATAGATGCAGAACCACCGACTCTTCAGTCTCTTTCGGTAATTAATGAGTTTCTAGATATATTTTCAAACGAGCTCCCTGGTATCCCTCCAGAACGAGAAATTGATTTTACTATTGATATGCTACTAGGTACACAACCCATATCTATCCCTCCTTATAGAATGTCTCCTGCTGAGCTAAAGGTGTTGACGGATCAGATGAAAGACTTGCTGGATAAAGGCTTTATCAGGCCTAGTGCTTCACCATGGGGTGCGCCAGTGTTATTCGTGAGGAAGAAAGATCGCTCACTAAGAATGTGTATCGATTATCGACAGCTGAATAAGGCGACTATAAAGAATAAGTATCCCCTTCTGAGGATCGATGACTTGTTTGATAAGTTACAAGGTGCTGAGTGTTTCTCAAAGATTGATTTAAGATCAGGGTACCACCAGATACGAGTTCGGGAGAAAGACGTTCCAAAGACAGCTTTTAGAACCAGATATGGACACTTTGAGTTCTTGGTAATGTCTTTTGGATTAACTAATGCCCCAGCAGTGTTCATGGACCTGATGAATAGTATATTCAGGCCGTATTTAGAGTTGTTTGTGATTGTATTTATTGATGATATTTTGGTGTATTCACGTTCAAAAGCTGAGCATGCAAATCATTTGCGAGCAGTCATTCAGGTTCTTCGAGAGAAGGAACTTTATGCAAAGTTCTCCAAGTGTGAGTTCTGGTTGAGCTCTGTGGCTTTCCTAGGCCACATTGTATCAGATGCAGGCATTGCGGTTGATACACAAAAGATTGAGTCCGTAAAGACTTGGCCTAGACCCATGACTCCGACTAAGGTTCGTAGTTTCTTAAGGTTAGCTGGGTACTACAAAAGGTTTGTAGAGGGGTTTTCCTCACTTTCAGCACCATCAACGAAGCTGACTCGAAAAGCAAATAAGTTCCAGTGGACTGAGGCTTGCGAGCATAGATTCTAGGAGCTTAAGGACAGGTTGACATCAGCACCAGTTCTAACATTGCCAGAGGGTTCAGAAAGCTATGCGGTGTACTATGATGCTTCTGGTGTTGGGTTGGATATGTTCTAATGCAATATGGTAAGGTTATCGCATATGCTACAAGGAAGTTGAGAAAGCATGAAAAGAACTATCTGACCCACGATTTAGAGTTGGCACAGATGTGCATGCATTAATAATCTAGAGACACTATTTGTATGGCATTCATGTTGACATATTCACAGATCATAAAAGCCTTCAATATATCTTTAAACAAAAGGAGTTAAATCTGCGACAACGTCGATGGCTTGAGTTACTGAAAGACTACGACATGGATATTTTATATCATCCAGGAAAGGCGAATGTGGTAGCCAATGCCCACACTCAAAGATCTATGGGTAGTTTATCTTATTTAGGTGTTGAGAAGCCTGAGCTAGCGCGGGAGCTTCATCAGTTAGCTATCTTGGGAGTCATATTGTTTGAGGCAGAAGATAGTTGGGTAACAATTCAGGACACAGCCATATCATCTCTAGTTGTAGAAGTGAAATCACGGCAATAAGAGGATCCTAGCTTAGAGCAGCTCAGAGCCAAGGCTCAAAATCAACAGACTTTAGCATTTGATATAGCAGGAGATGGAGTCTTTAGAAGTAGCGGTCGATTGTGTGTTCCGAATGTTGCAGGGCTTCAACATCTGATTATGGAAGAGGCACATCATTCCTGTTATTCTATTCACCCTAGTTCGACGAAGATGTACCATGATATTAAGGAGATATATTGGTGGCATGGGATGAAGAAGGACGTTGCTGAGTTTGTTGCACAGTGTCCTAACTGCCAACAGGTGAAGGTTGAGCACCAAAAGCCCGCTGAGCTAGTTCAGGAGATAGCCATTCCTTTGTGGAAGTGGGAAGCAATTAGTATGGATTTTATTACAGGGTTACCTCGATCGCATCACAAGTTTGACTCTATTTGGGTAATTGTTGATAGACTAACAAAATCAGCCCACTTCTTACCAGTCAGGGCTACTTTTACGGTCGAAGACTATGCAGGGCTCTATATTAGAGAGATTGTTAGGCTACACGGTGTCTCAGTATCTATTATCTCTGATAGAGGAGCACAATTTACCGCCAACTTCTGGAAGTCCTTCCAGAAAGGACTGGGGACACAGGTTAATCTTAGTACAGCCTTTCACCCTCAGACAGATGGCCAGGCTGAGCGTACAATTTTGACACTCGAGGATATGTTACGGGCGTGCGTGCTAGACTTTAAGGGAAGTTGGGATGACCACCTGCCTCTTATTGAGTTCGCATACAATAATAGTTATTATTCTAGCATCGGGATGGCACCTTATGAGGCTTTATATGGGCGAAAATGTAGGTCCCCCATTGGATGGTTCGAGGTAGGTGAGTCAGGGTTGATTGGACCCGACTTAGTACAGCAGACAGTGGAGAAGGTTAAGCTCATTCGGGAAACGTTGCTAACAGCTCAAAGCCGACAGAAGTCATACTCAGATGTGCGACAAAGGGACTTAGAATTTTGTGTTGATGGCTGGGTATTCTTAAAAGTCTCGCCTATGAAGGGTGTTATGAAATTTGGCAAAAAAGGCAAGCTTAGTCCAAGATTTATTGGGCCATATCGGATCCTTCAGAGGGTAGGACGAGTGGCTTATGAGTTAGAATTGCCTTCGGGGCTAGAATCTGTTCATCCAGTTTTCCATGTATCGATGCTACGGAAATGCGTAGGAGACCCTTACCGGGTTGTCCCAGTTGAGGATGTTCAGATCACAGAGGATTTGTCCTACGAGGAAACTCCAGTTTCCATATTAGATCAACAAGTCTTGTAAATTGATAACCAAAGAGGTGGCTTCGGTTAAACTATTGTGGAGAAACAAGAATAGAGAAGAGGTGACCTGGGAAGCTGAGGATGACATGAGGTCCAAATATCCTCACTTGTTTCATACCCCAGGGTGATGGCATATCAGTTTATATTGGTGCAGTGGGGTAAGATACCTATCAAAAAAATTATATTATTGCTTCTTATTATGGTTGTCGTCGTTCTATTTTTGCTCGCACTGTTATTATGGAGCTATATTGCTTAGCTCTTTATGTCGTCATGTGAGACGCCTAGGTTAAAAATTTATGCATTTCAAGTTCTGGATAGCCACATTCACAAAAGATACTTTGTCTGAACTTTTGCAACTCCTAAGGATATAACTGTGTGACTCAGATTTTTCATTCGAGGACAAATGTTTCTAAGGGGGGAATGATTTAACACCCCAACTTTTCAAAACGTCTAAATTAATTCGTACATTTGTGGAAACACAAAGAGGGTGAGTAATAAATTAACAATGATGTGGTATGTCATATTTTAATTGTTCAAGGGTTGTATCTCAAGTTTTGAAGTAAGGTAAGTCGTAAAATAAAAGTCGGTGAAAGTTATCGTAAGTTCCTTTTTAAAGATTTCTCTGAAATTTGGGTCAAATGTTTCGAAAGTTTTCTATCAATCTATAACGAGTTATGGAGACCACGACCCATTAAATCGAAGGTCTATGAGTGTAGTTTCCAACGCATCAAACGGTTTGTTCATACGACTTCAGAATAGAGAAATATCGACATTTTTGCAAGACTGCGCAAGCAGGCACGTGAGGTGGGTCCCCTAAGTCGGTGGAAGCTTATAAGATAGCATCTTCTTCATTTTTTTCATTCCAAAATCGTGAGAAACCCACAAAAATCAGAGAAATACTCCTCAAATCATCCTTGTGTGTTCATGATCTCTTCTTGACCTTATATCAAAAATTGCCCTACGTCACGAGCTCGTTGTTTTGGTATAATTTTCATGGTGAATTGAGCGGTGTAGCTCCGTGGAGGTTGTGGCAGCAGCGTTTTTTTCAGTGGGGTGATTGTATTCAAGTGTTCTGGTCATTTAAAGAAAGGTAGGAATCACCTTTTATCAGTTTACGGATACCTTAGGTCTTGGATTGTAGTTTATGATAGGAATCCGTATCGATTGTCGAATTGTCGTAGTAATTTTTATCCTTAATTACTGATTGATTTTACCTTTTTCTTTAGTGTTGTAGTGGTGTGGACAGAGGTATTTTCATCATATATTATAAAGGAAAAGGTATGTTAAGGCTACTTCCTTCGTTCGGCATGTTTCCTTAGAGCTTGGGAGTGATATAATAGAGTAGTTAATGTTAGTTAGGTTGTAGATGTAATTGTGAGTGGTTAGCTGATTGAGTGGTTATAAACCCTCATTTTAGGACTCATAATCTGTTCAGAACAACCCTAAGTTAGGAACGACTTGGACATTACTCATATATATTGGTTATAGCTAAATTGCTCGCCTTCAGCCTATTTAATTGTTTATTGTCTCCCTTGGGGGTATTGTGGTTAGCTGTTGAGCTATGAATTGCCTATTGGGGCTATGTTGTTGTCTAATAGGACTATGTTATTGCCAAAGAGGGCTATGTGCTGCCCATGGGGCTATATTGATGCCAAAGAGTGTTATGTGTTGCCTACAGGGCTATTTTGACGTCTAAAAGGGTTATGTATTGCTTACAGGGTTATCTGATGCAAAAGAGGGCTACGTGCAGCCCACAGAGCTATGATGTTGCCTAAGAGGGCTATGCGCTGCCTACGGGGCTATATCGTTGCCAAAAAGGGCTATGTGACTTCTTACAAAGACAAGGGGCTTTCGATAAGGTTATGTAGATTGATTTGGCACCTTCTAGGCTTATAGGGGCCTAAGTAAGTGGTATGTTGTTTGTAACTACCGGGCTTATGGAGGCTTGGTTAGGTTGATGTTTGATCATTATTGTTTTTTTATTAGATTCAGTAGTGGGTTGGCATGTTTATCTAAATTTGATTTCCTTACCTCATTGCTTTTGGTATATTATGATACTTGTTCATTTAGTCTACAGCCTTTCATATTCTGTATATTATTTTGTACTGACTCCCCATTGCCTGGGAGTGCTGCATTCATGCATGCAGGTCCTGACAGACGACCAAGTAGACCTCCTCAGTAGCAGGATTGACTTTTATCCGGTGGGTTAGCCCTTTTCCTCCGGAGTTGCCAGAGTTTGGAGGTTTGTTAACTTTTGTTGCGTATATTTTTATGGGTAGCCTAGGGCCCTGTCCCGCCAATCTTTACTACTCTTTGAGGCTTGCAGACTAGTGTGTGGGGTGTACAGCTAGGTTATGGCCATGCTGGCCTAGTTTTGTTGGTTTGCTGAAGCTTGTGAGCTGTTTGATGTATTATCTTGATATATACTTGCTTCCAGTGTTTGTGTAGATATCATGGTGGCCTCGACGGTCCAATTAGGACTTCTGTGCTAGTTGGCTATTTCTTTATATGAATTCTTGGTAGTAGTTGTTTCTTTTATATATATGTTGACAGGGGCCTTACCGGCCGAGGGCTTAGTCTTAAGCCGGGATATACTAGTTTGTTTTCTTGATTGCGTGTGTCTGCCATGCGCTAGTAGCAAATAGTTCAGTAGGCTCGGCTCGGGCCTGAGTTTTGGCATTAGGAGCCAGTTGCGCCCCTTGAGTTTTGGGTGTGACAGCATCGAAGTAAGTTTATAGCTTATGCTTCTAGACAGCTTAAGGTGCATGAGAAGAACTATCCAACTCATGACCTCGAGCATGCTGTAGTAGTGTTTACACTTAAGATTTGGAGACATTACTTGTATGGTGTTTACATAGATCTGTTCACAGACCATAAGAGCCTTCAGTATGTGTTCACCCAGAAAGAGTTGAATCTTTACCAAGGAGATGGCTCGAGTTCCTCAAGGACTAAGATATGAGTGTGCATTACCATCCTGGTAAGGCAAATGTGGTAGCAGATTCTCTTAGTAGAATATTTATGGGTAGTGTAGCGCATGTTGAGAAAGAAAGAAAGGAACTAGCAAAAGATGTTCACATACTTGCTCTCCTAGGAGTTCGTCTTATGAGCAGATCAGATGATGGTGTAATAGTTCAGAATGGGACAGAATCTTCCTTGGTAGTGGAGGTGAAGGAAAAACAAGACAATGATCCGATATTGCTTCAACTAAAGGATGTAATCCATCAGCAGAGAGTTGAAGTTTTCTCCCAAGGGGGAGATGGTGTGCTTCGCTATCAAGGTCAATTATGTGTTCCTAAGGTGGGTGAGTTAAGACAACAAATTCATGCAGAAGCCCATAACTCCAGATATTTTATTCATCCAGGCACCACTAAGATGTACCGTAATCTGCGGGAAGTCTTTTGGTTGAATGGCATGAAAAGAGATATAGCATATTATATGGCTAAGTGCCCCAATTGCTAGTAAGTCAAAGTAGAACATCAGAAACTAGGAGGTATGACCCAAGAGATCGACATTCCTACTTGGAAGTGGGAAGTGATCAACATGGACTTCATTACATGTTTACCTCGTACTCGCAGACAACGTGACTCCATTTGGGTGATAGTTGATAGAGTTACTAACTCTTCACGCTTTTTGGCGGTTAAGACTACAGATTCTGCGGAGGACTACGTCAAGCTTTACATTAATGAGCTAGTAAGGCTGCATGGGGTTCCTTTGTCTATCATCTAAGATAGAGGTCCTCAGTTTACCTCTCATTTCTGGAAGTCATTTCAGAAAGGTCTTGGTACTCAGGTTAACCTTAGCACCGCATTTCATCTGCAGACGAATGGTCAGGCAGAGCGTACCATTCAGACCTTAGAGGACATGTTGAGAGCTTGTGTGATCAATTTCAAGGGTAGTTGGGATGATCACCTCCCTCTTAAAGAATTCGTCGACAATTATAGTTACCAATCCAGCATTCAGATGGCCCCTTATGAGGCACTGTATGGGCATAGAAGTAGATCTCCAGTTGGTTGGTTTGAAGTAGGTGAAGCAGCCTTGATAGGGCCAGATTCAGTTCATGATGCTATGGAGAAAGTGCAACTCATTAGAGATAGACTCAAGACAGCCTAGAGTCTCTAGAAGTCCTATGCAAATGTAAGGAGAAGGGAATTACAGTTCCAAGTTGATGATTGGGTTTTCCTGAAAGTGTTACCCATGAAAGGGGTGATGTGATTTGGCAAGAAACGGAAGCTCAATCCTAGATATGTAGGCCTTTACAAGATCTTGAAAAGGGTTGGTAAAGTGGCATATGGGTTAGAGTTGCCAACAGAACTAGCAGCAATGCATCCGGTTTTCCACATTTCGCTGTTCAAGAAGTGTGTGGGTGATCCAGCATCTATTGTACCTTTAGAAAGTGTGGCTTTGAAGGATAGTCTCACTTATGAAGAGGTACCAGTTGAGATTCTTGATCGCTGGGTTTGAAGGTTGAGAAACAAAGAAGTCGCTTCAGTCAAGGTTTTGTGGAGGAATCAGTCCGTAGAGGGAGCTACTTGGGAAGCAGAAACAACCATGAAAGCCAAGTATCCTCACCTCTTTCCTTCCGATTCCATTCCAGCTTGAGGTAATAGTTCCTCTTCAGTTTTTCATTCATTCATGCGTAGCTTCAGTCTTAGTATTATGTTCCTTCTGTTTGTACTTGCATTTTTAGCGTATTTGCATGTTCTTGGAACTTAGTTCATTTAGAAATCAGTTTTAGTATTTTGTGGTAGGATTGCAGCTCTTTCCCTCCATTTCAGCTAGTTTAGTCTTCATTTGAGGACGAATGTTCCCAAAGGGGAAATAATGTAACACCCCATATCCGAAAATAGACCTCATTGCAGATTTCCAGAACCTACAGGTGCAACCCACGATTGCAACCCACGGACCGTAGGGTGACCCACGGCCCGTGCTGGTGGTCTTTGGTTCGCATCTGTAGCCCTCCCCAGAAATAGTCCCACAAATTCCTCTAAGTGTCGACCCACGGCCAGACCTACGGACTATAGGCCAGGCCACAGACCGTGGTCCTGGTCCGTAGATCGATACCCCAAATTCCAGTCCCAGTCGTCGATTGATGGTTGACCAGCACGGAACGTCAGTCGATCGACGGTCCATCAGTGTCGTCCATCGATGACCCCGACAGCAGTTAAGTCAGGGGTCTTTTGGTATTTTCCTTATGCATTGGACACCTAAACTACGTCGTTTAACCCCTAAACTACGTGGTTTTGGTCAATTTTAGCCTAGAAACATAACTAGAACTTACCTAAGTCAGATTATTCTTCAAAACATAGAAAAATTAGAGTGTAAGAGGAGAAAGAGGTCAAGAACCCTAGTTGAAGAACGCAGCAAGGTTCCATCAATTCCAGCCCCGAAATCGAAAGATTTCTCCGTGGAATTCGTCACCATGTATGTGGGATTTCACTAGTGGATTCCTTTCACCCATTAGGTCCCCAGATTTCAGTCAGAATCTTGATTCCCTTAATATTATCTAGAACTAAGGTTTCTTGAAAGTTAGAATTGTTAGGTTTTAGCTGTTAGAATGATCCAAATCGTATTATCACGAATTCAGTATCGTTGTTACCCAGATTCATGCATAAACTCAGAACCGTAGCTATGTAGTTCTTTTAGTTCATGAATTACACATGCTAGGTCAGTTAATTCAGTTACATCTAAACATGCCTCAATTATCAAATGCATTAGTGTCAGTATATTAGTGTTGCATACTGAGTTTGCATGTCAGTTTTGAGCTATCCATTATTACAGCATTTCAATCATAAAGTGTTAATTACTTAATCATATGGGAAGCTTAATACCAAGTGGACTATGGTCAGACACCCTTTAAGTCCCAGAACTAGGTGCCCCATAGGTTGTAAGTCCCCTCTATGGGCATCATTTTAGTGATCACGCCAGCATGCCTCTATACCTTTGGCAAGGTATATTGGGTCCTCTCGATGTGGCGTATACATCAGACTCCACATTTAGCTCATGTGGTTTTATGTCGGTTATTAGTAACTCCCTTACAGTTCAGTCAGATTCTATAGCATTGACCATGTTATCAGTATAGTTCGGAGTATTCAGTCTCAGTATGTTATACACTTGGTCATTGCATTCAGTTTAGTTATGTAGAGTACTTTCAGTATACTTATCATGTTTAGATTATACTATTGCTTTATTGCTTGTTCAGTTATGATTATTATTCAGCTTTATTCTATCCTTCATGCTTGGTACCTTTCAAGTACTGACACATACTCTGCGCTACATCTTCTCGTGATGTAGGTTCAGGTCCTCAGCAATCAAATCACACATAGATCGGTTCCTGATCTTCAGTTCAGCATCATCAGTGGTGAGTCCTCATTACTCGAGGACTAGTGACATGATTGTTTTCTTGCTTTTATTTTTAGTTTCATTTTTGCTAGATCTAGCTGGGGCATGTCCCAGCATTTTTAGTCAGTAGAGGCTTTATTTCAGACATAGTTAGTTTCAGCTTTAGTCTTAGAGTTTGATTTCTCTTTTGTATTCAAACCCTCAGTTTCTTATATTCAGATTTAGTGTATGGGTATTCCCTATCATTTCAAATTTTTATATGATTTAGCTTCCGCACATAATTTATTGTTTCAATTTATCTTTAAGTATGATTATGATATGCCAGCAGGGTTAGCTTGGGATCACTTGTGATCCTAGGTCCCATGTTGCGTCCAAGGGGTAGCCTTGGGGCGTGACAACTTTAAACTTAATTTGAACTTTGAAGTACTTGAAATCTTATTGACCTTAATATATTTGAACTTAATTAATTAGAACTTTCAACTTAATTGGTATAATAACTTGAACTTGTTTAGAAATATGATTAACTATTTGTAATCTTAAACTTAATTAGTGTTTATGAATTAATTAAGCTTCAACTTTGTAGAACTTTAAATGTAGTATTTATGAACTAATTAATTAGGTATATATATATATATATATATCAACAATTTGAATTAGTTTAATCTAGTTAAATTAGTATTAAATTTAGTTTATAATTGAATATCTACATATTTTTGTAGATGGATCATCATTTATGGATGTATAACATGCATTATGAATCTGGTGGTCATTTCAAACCTGAGTTTATTGACGGTGCTAGAAGTTTTATTGAATATACACTAACACTTGATATTTTCAACAATAATGGATTGGTTAGGTATCCTTGTAGTGCATGTATGTGCCTGAAATATTTCAAACTAGATATTAACATGGTTCATTTGTATCGTAGTGAATTTAAGCCTAGTTATTTTGTATGGGTTGATCATGAAGAAAGATATGGATTGAATGATATGATTTATAATTTGATGCCCATGGATGAATATAATATGCTTGCACCACATAGCTAAATTAGGGTTGAACATGATAGAGTTCATCAAATGATCAATGATGTTTGTGGGGTTCAAGGTGGTATGGAATCCGAACAATATTTTGATGAAACTCCTAATGAAGAAGCATGACGCTTATATGATCAATTAGAATAGGCTAGTCATTTACTATGTGAAGGGAGTCCACATATTGTCTTGTCGGTTGTGATTAGATTAATGAATATTAAATCAGATTAAAGTGTTCCTAATGTGGCTATGACTCAATGGTTGATCTTTTGGGTGAATTAGTTAATGTGGAGTTTAACTAAGAACTTCTATTAGGCAAAGAGTTTGGTTTCCAAGTTAGGATTGTCGTATGATAGAATTCATTGTTGTGTTAATGGTTGCATGTTGTTTTACAAGACTGATAGTGAATTAGAAAATTGTAACTTTTGTGGACATGTTCATTATAAGAGGACTTATGTTGGCAAGATGGTCCCAGTTAAGGCGATGCATTATATGCCTCTTATTTCTAGGTTAAAGAGGTTGTACATATCGATGAGGTCTGCTCCACATATGAGATGGCATCGTGAATATAAAAGGTCATCAGGTGTCTTTGTCTCATCCATCTAATGGAGAAGCGTGAAAGCATTTTCATAACATATATATCGGATTTTGCCAGTGAACCAAGAAATGTTAGATTCGGGTTGTGTGCAGATGGCTTCACACCATTCTCTAATATTGCCTCATCTTGTTCTTGTTGGTCTATATTTCTTACTCTATATAACCTTCCTCCTGAAATGTGCATGACATGTCCCTACATCTTTCTAAGTTGTGTTATTTCAAGTCCCCGTAATCCAAAAAGTTTGATTGATGTCGATCTACAATCATTGATAGATGAGCTCAAACAATTGTGGTTTAAAGGCGTAGTGACTAATGATAGGTCAACTATACAGAATTTTTTTATGTGTATTTCTTTAATGTGGACTATAAATATTTTTTATACATACGGAAAGTTGTTTGATTGGATGACAATTGGAAAGGTAGCTTGTCCGCATTGCATGGAAAATAGTAAGGTATTCACTTTAAAGCATTGGAGAAAAACTACATGATTTGTTTGTCATCATCTGTTCTTGCCAAAGGATCATGAGTTTAGAAAGATGAAAAATGCATTTAGGAAATATAAGATTGAAAGTGACCCCCCACCTCCATTACTCACAGGGCATCAAATTTGGGAGAGAGTTTCTCAATTCCCTAAAGTTACATAAACTTCACCTTCTAGATTTCCCAGATATGGTGTTGAACATAATTGGATCAAACAGAGCATATTTTGGGAGTTGTTGTATTAGAAGGATAATCAACTACGACATAATATTGATGTGATGCACATTAAAAAAATATTTGACTATTTATTTAACATAGTGATGGATGTAAAGGGAAAGACAAAAGACAATCCAAAAGCTAGAAGGATATAAAGGAATATTGTAGGAAAAGAAAGTTGTGGCTACAGGAACTACAAAATGGTAAAATAGTTAAGCCCAACGCTAGTTTTTTATTCACATTGGATGAGAAATGTGAAATTTGTGAGTGGGTTAAAAATTTGAGGATGTCAGAGGGCTATGCTTCTAATTTAGAAAGGCGAGCAGATATGAATGAAGGAAAATTGATCGGTATGAAAAGTCATGATTGTCATGTATTCATGAAAACTTTTGTTTATATCGCTTTTAGCCATTTACCTTAAAGGATATGGAAACAAATCACAGAGATAAGTCTTTTCTTTAAAGATTTGTGTTCAGGAAAGTTCTTGGAAGGTAGTTTAGACAGGATGGAGGAAAACATTCTTGTTATTACTACTAAGTTGGAGAAGATCTTTTCATGTGGTTTCTTTGATGTGATGGAGTATCTTCCAATTCACCTTGTACAAGAGACCCACCTCGGAGGTCCAGTTCAAACAAGATGTATGTTTCCATTTGAGAGGTAATATTTTTATTTATATTCACTAAGTTATTTTTTTCTTATAAGTAGCAAACATATATTGATATATACCTATAGAAAAATTGGCACTTCCAAACAAACAATTAAACAAAGGGGAAAGATCTAAGGATCAGTTGTTCAAGGTCCTATTGCGAGAGAAATTGGTGACTTTTATTCTTATTACTTTGGAAACTAAGTGCACTGTAGGGGAAACAGGCTCAATTGCAATGATGAAGGTGATATTGATCATTTATTTCCGCCGATATCAATTTTTAATCAAAATGGTCGAGGATCTAAAAAGTGTAGAAAGCGAGGCTTCACAACTATGAAAATACAATCAGATGTGACACATATTTTTCTTAATTTTCAAGAGATTCAACCATATCTTAAGTAAGTGTTAAAGTATGTTAATAAATTACATACTAATAAGTGTTTATTAACTAATGAATAATCTTAATTTACAATTATCAGCTTGTTCATAAACACATGGTGTAATAAAGTCACTATACGAGGTTTTCCAAATGGCTAAAAGAATATGTAAATCTGAAAGCTTATATTGAATCAATAAGTATTTAATAATGTATTCCTTTTATACTAAATTGTATTATTTTGAATAACAATACATATATTTACGATGAATACTCAAATGTTGAACATTTGCAATTAGTGAGAGAGATTACACTTGGACCTGAATCTCAAATTAAGACAATGAATAACTATTGTGTCTATGATTTAAAGTGTCAAACTGAATAAGTTTCTAAGTATAAGAAAACAAATAATAGTGGTCTATGCATACAAGCTGATGTTGATGGTACTACCAAACTATTGAATATTATGATGTCATTCATGAGATTATTGAAGTAAGGTATTCAGGTTGACCTAAAAAAAGATCGTATTATTTCGGTGTAAGTGGTTTGACCCATCGTATAGGGGCACAAGGATGGATCAACAACATAAGATAATTGAAGTTAAGCACACCAGGCAATACAAAAGTTATGATCCTTTTACCATTGCCAAAATTCAGAGCAAGTGTATTACGCTTCATATCTGTTGTGTAGAGTAAAGCTACACAACATGTGGGTATAATTGAAATTGACAATGTCTTATATGTGGCACACCAAAATGATGTTTCAATTATTCAACAAGTTGATGTTGAATTGGAAATCACACAAGAACATCCTCAACACATACTATAAGAAGTATCTAATAATGAGATAATGACAAATGTTAAGGAAGAAGGAAATCAATCATTCTAGGAGAAAGAATGGGACAATGAAAATGAAGCAACTGAGGAGGAAGAATAGGAGAATGATGGAAATGAAACAAGCGAGGAGGAAGAGTGGTAGAATGATAGACTATATAGCTAGTATGTAAGTTAATTTATTTTTCTAATACTAATTTTATTTAACGTATAATTTTTATATATTATCAATATAAATTTGCATACAGATGTCATTGGGGGTGAAAATAATAGGTCTCGCAATCATCTTGGAGTTAGCCAACCTAATAAGGCTAAAAAGAAGAAGTCTAGGAGACTCATAGATACTGAGGATATATTCCAGGATTTCTTTCTTCTGTACCGGAGCAGAACATTAGTAATGATACCCATTTATTCGTTGTTTGGTTTGGTACGGGAAATTTCAGGCATATCTTCCTCAGTACCATAGACCAGTCGTGCTTTCTGTACTTCATAGTCATTGCCTCCACGGCACAACGAGGACCTACCTTTGGAGGCTTATCGTTGAGCATTATCCTTATCGAAAGGCAGGATATCGTAGGGTACTCCATCTCCTACAGGTACATCTCTTTAGCTATTTGTCATGAGGATTAGAGATTCTAGTAGTGATCAGTCATATGTTATGGCCGGTTCTCCTCCTTTGACTCAATATTATGTGCATCCTGGAGTATCACCTCTACTCCCACTTGTTGCTACACTAGATGAGACAACTGATCTAGTACCTGGACAGAGAAACACGCTTGGCAGAGTCATGATTAAGCTAAATGGATCATCATAAATTTATTTTGTCATCTATCAGTTTCTTTATTTGTTTTATTTCTTATACTTTAATATATTATTCATGAACTAACATGTTTATTATGTGTCTTGCAGGTGGAATCCTGCAAAGGATGTTGTTTGGGCTCTAAAAGAGTGTGTTAGAAGGCTTTTTACACAAGCCTATCACTCTTGGAGCGAGATCCCAAACACACACACACATTGAGTTATTTTTTTTTAGTTAAGTTAAATAATTTTAGTATACTTCACTTTATTAATTATCTAATGCTATTCTTTTTTTAGACGGTGTGTACTTGGAAACCGAGGTGTAATATGGTCATTGCGACCATTTTTGAAAGGAGGACATCCACGAGACTCTCTAGCGGGCTAAAAAAATTCCACAATATTGATCAAAGTCCGACTTGGATGTTGCCTCATATTTTTGATGAACTACGTCAGTATTTGAAACACAGATGAATTCAAAGTAATGTTTGGACAAGCCAAAAATGCTAGAGGAAGTCTTAAGGGTGGTTCGTTGCACAACAAGGGTGCAGAGAGCATTGGAAGGCTTTACAAGAAAGATGGTAAGTTTTCATTCAAACTTTTAATAAATAATTAGTTGGTTAAATATATTTTGATTAATATCGTCATAAATTTTATTTTTATTCATAGAAAAAAAAATTGGGGCGCACTCCTCTTGAACCGGAGGTATTCAAGAGGAATCATGTGGAATAAAAAACTAAATGAGTCAAATTCGGATGTGTAGACGAAGGAAAGGATCGAAAAAACTTTTGTAAGTTTATAAATATGAATAGTTAATATATATATTGATACTAATTTTTATTTTTAATCTGCATGGACAAGATAATCAGTACGTACATAAGAATATAGATAGTTCGGTCCTAACCATGCCTGAAATGTCCACTCAAATTTGGACAAAACAAATTATAGAGGGGACACACAAGGGCAGAGTCAATGGTCAAGGCTCTTGGAACGATGTACGACGACTTCAATCGGGTTTAGAAGGTATTGGATCGTCACGTCAAGACAACACTTGACGGTGTTCAGATAGCTGTTGTGTCGGATCAAATAGAAAAACTTATAGCAGCATTGGCAGAGTCTGAGTGAAAAAAATAAAGCATGAATGAGACCGTTCAACAAATCAAAGAAAAAGTTCTCAACCTCGCTCGTCGGCCTGCTGCATTGTCTCCTATCGAGGACACTGACGACGATAGTGATGAGGAGGATGAATATATACATAGATTGCATCCCTTTAATTTATGAGCTTTTAAACTTTTGAAACGAATTTTGTAAGACTGATAACGCTCAAATCACTCTTCAAAACTAACAAAAAGAGTGAGCGATTGTTGTCAATAAAATCAACCAACTAAGAGTCAGGTCAAATCCCACAGGAAATGATATACTGTTAAGAATTTAATTAGAGAATTAACAAACAATTAATTCTACAGAATTTGAAATAACAACTTGGTGGAGAATTCCATTAACTTTAATAGTAATAATTCAGTCACCCAATTAACAATATTGAAATAATTGACAATTCAGGAAGTTAAAGAACTCTAGGGGTGTGGGGATCAAATGTTGATTCCAATTGGGGTGTCATAGAATTGCTCGTTACAACTATTCAATCACAAATAAGCTAGGTCATCATGATTGACGCTAATCTTTCGATCTCAAAGCAGCCTTGCATAGAATCTCCTTTCGGTCTCATCAATATTCCATTCAAAGCAACCGAAAACTTTAGATTTGTAATCAAGTAACCTAAATTACAGCTATTGAACAGATTGTCCACTTATATTGGTCTCTTTCGAGCACCATTACAAGATCGAAACTATAATTAAGTTGGCCACCTCAATTCATGAATTAATCACTAGGCAATCAGTCAAATCTATAATTAACAGTCATAAAACAGAGCAATTCAACAAACCCACTAAATTAAATCAACACTCAAACTCATAATCACACCCCAAGATTTTGGGGTTTTAACCACACATTTCAAAGTGTAAATAGATTATATCTTGCATGAGATTAGCCATGGGTAGCATGAATTGAATATTTAATATCAAACTCACTTCAAAATCAACCTCAATTTCCCAAATTTAAGTTTACATAATTGAAAGCTTCGACAATAAAAATTGTTCTTGCTCAATGGAATTTTTTTTCCCTCTAGAATGTTTAGAATATTTCTCTCCTCAGGGATATTTAATGTTTCCCAAAAAAATTCCCAAAAATTAGTTTTGTGTCCCTTTCGGCGACGTTAGCTCAGTTTGCCAACTACATTCGGCGAATCGCCCATCTTCCTTTGGTTTGCCTTTTTCTTACTTCAAGCTTCAAGTGTTTGAGTCTCATTAGCCGATCACATTTGACTTCGCTTTTGTAACTTCGGCAACTCACTGATTTCCACCTCGTATCACCCTTTGAGCCACCATTTTGTCTACCAGCTTTGTCAGATTCAGTGACATCTACTCAGTTCGCCTTATGTTTTTCGGCGGATCACCTTTGTTGCCTCACATCATCGATTGACCTTGAGGGTTGACTCAATGCACTGTCAACTTAGGCGGTCTCAGATTTCTTTGGCGAACACTACAAGAAAAAAGATTTGTAACGAAGGGAAATTCGGTCGTTAAAAGTCATAATTCGGTCACTACAAGTCAATTACGACTAGAAAAAACCAGTTGTCACCAGTCGCTAAAGGCTCCATCTTTAATAGTACATGATTGGATTTCAATTCAATTGTTATGAACCTTTAACGATGACAAAAAATGATCATTATAGTACCTTTTTAGTGATCGGATTTTATGTTTGCTAATTGTAATTTTGGCTGCTGTAAACCTTTAACGAGTGCAACAAATACAATCGTTATAAATACTTTTAACAAGAAATATTTGATAATTGAATACTTTATCCCTCTGAAAGTTACATGGTTATCATTGTAAAAGCATATAAAAACTAAATACTTCGTTCATAGTGATTAGCATACAAACAGAACCAGAACATACAAAAGAATCAATATGATCAATATAAAATATTACAGTTACTTACAAAAGGGCTAAAACGTCATATCGTATTTGTAAATTCCATGAAAAAATAGAAATGTAGAAAGTACAGGCAGAATATCTTTAAACAGCTCCTTATGAAAGAAAAAATAGGTTCTTCTCATCCTTTGAAGTTGTTCTTTAACATTTCGATTGCTTCAACTTGTTCTGCAACTTCTCAACAGATGAATTCTTCAAACATCAAATTGTTTGTCTGTTAAATTAACAAATTTATGTCAGTTGAGTAATAAAACTCATAGTAGCTAGTACTATTTTTCTATTTTCCTTGTGCAAGGAAAGAAACAAAAAATACTACTATGAAAATAATTTGCAATTAGTCCAGTTTACATTATCTATTGAGAAGCAAGAACAGAAAAATAGAGCTACCAATTCCCTCAAAGACGATGGTCAAATAAACTGCTTTGGAATAGAAAGTGCTAATAAGGATTGATGATAACCATAAACATGAAAGGTTCCTTCAGATTGCTATCACATTACATGTTAGATAATCTGTTTTTGCACAAAAATAATACAGTTTTCAAATCTGTCAACATACTTATGGATCAAAATGACAAATAAACATCTGAAAGAAAATGTAGCATCTGAAATTAAATTAAGCTTTTCAACCAATTTACGATCTAAATTAATATATTAAGCATCTTAAATACAAATTTATAGGAATGAATAGCATCAGAAACAAGATGAGTTACTACAGGTCTACACCTTCTTAGTAATATTTAAAAGAAAATTGAATCAGACTTTCTCTCTTGAAAGTATATGAACAGGTTGTCGCTCCACATTTTCTCATGAAAGAAGGATTGGATGTGTGACACCTCTTTTAATAGGTTAAAAGAATTAATGTTGCACACAATTAGCATAAGCATAATAATATGGCGAGACTAAAATAGAACAAATATGATCCACAACCAGATATAGAAGTAATTAAATAAGACATGTTTATGGTCCAAAATCTAGGTAAGAGATAAGTTTATTTAATCATTTTGGTTAAACTGAGGGTAACCGAGATAGAGTAATTATGAGCACAAGCAGATAGAAATTGAACTCATGAGTACAAGCAGATAAAAATTGTACTCGCTCCATCTTAATTTATGCGACATTCTTTGAGGCAGCAATTCCAAAAAGAATTCTGATATTTCAACATATGACACATGGTGTACCCACGGGTAATGCACATTCAACAACAAAAGTGATTCACATGTTCTTAATTTTTCCTACATGTAGAATTTGATAATTGCAAATCCTCAACCTTGTAATGTCTTGACACAATACTTGTGTACTCTTACATCTAAAAAGGTTCCATATTGTAACCCTAGATTCATGGGGAGCGGCACATAGAAAAAGAAATGTACTATGTGAAGAATTGCAAGGTAAGGGCATGAGCAACTTTGCTCTTCATTTTTTTTCTTGTTTCACCAGTACAAATTGTGTTTATTGCTATTCCTTTGGGCACCCTAGGGAAAATGCATGATGATCAAATGGTGTAGGATCCTCCTGAAGTGAATGAATGAAGACCTAAGCCCCACACATGTTATGTATCTTGCACTTAGTACGAATCTGATATAGACTAGCTCTTAAATATCGTTGGTTCTCATCTCTAAGCAAGTGTCCATGACACATTAACATTGCAGATGCTCAGTTGAGCAAAGCCTTGAACAAAAAGAGCATAAAAATCTACAAAATTGTGAAGCAACTTAACCACATCAACAACGAATACTAGATAAAACAAACTTAAAATCAAGTGAAGGGTAAGGTGATGCCAACAGGAGTGTAAAAATGGAATTTTGAAGTTAGATTATTTCTAATTATAAAAACGTAACATTCTTTTTGGGACAGACTATAAATAAAAGGTGTCACATAAATTGGGATAGAAAGAATATTTAATTATTCATAGTGTTATCAAAGGCGAAAAGCGCAAAATATCTCTAAGCCGTATGGGCTTTAAGTGCAAAGCGCAAATAAAGTATGGGCTTTAATGAAAAAAGGCGCAAAGGGAGAAAAGAATAAAAATATATATGTTTAGTTCAAGACTAACAATTATAAACATGAATGAAAAATATGTGACCAAAGAAATTGAACAAATATTATGACAAAGTAAAATATCAATTATTTAGTTTTACTTCTTCATAAGAGGCTCATTGGCAAGCAAACGTTTGCCTTAGAACCTTGATGATGACATTGAAGTGCACATATAGCGAGGCAAAGAGTTCAACACATTTTGAGCCTCACTTCAGGGCTTAAGCGCGCTTAAAGTGCACCTTTGATAACACTGATTATTCATTGAATCCGAAAATTCACAATCTATACATATTCAAATTACCTTGTAGTGAAGAACATGAAGATTGACCATAAACCTTACTATTTTCTTTCAAGGAAATACTACACGGAATCTAACCATAACCTATTTACTTATGTACAACCTAAACCACTTCAGCCATTTATTCTTCTAAGTATTTTTAGTACTCTAAAATTTGATTTGCTAAACTGACAATAACAAAGAACTCAATTATAACAAATGATTCAAGTTCTTTAATCATGTAATGACAAATTAGGGGCTTCTAGACAAGAATGGGACTCCTAAAACAACATTTCTATCACACAAGAAGATACAATAAGCAGCACACAGTAGACCCAATGCAGCGTTGTACTAAACACAAGTCTAAAACTCACAAAAATAAATATATCCAAAAAAATGTCATTTATCAATACTAAAGAGAGGTAAGGCATAACCTTGAAAGCGTGCATCAGGGAAAGCCTATGGAGTGAATTTCCATGTTTGAACAGGAGCAACGACTAAATAAAAATACTAAGAAAACTAACATTTTGAGGCATAAAAGTCCCGAGACCAGATGATTACTCTTTGAGTCTTGGAGCTGCAGAACTATTTGTGGGGCTGTGATTGGGTATAAGGTTGTTGCTCATATATTCTCTTGATCTCTTCAGTGTATTTTAGTGTGTGGTCAAATAAATCCTACATGAAGCCTCTTTTGTCAAGCATCATTGTCCTTCTTGTCGGGAATACCTTATTCAGATCAAAATGAGTTCTAAATGTACAAAAAGAACTCCTATTCAGATTTTCTACTAAATTATATTCCAAACACTTAGCAATGAAGCCTTAAATCAGTATTCTTGAATGTCAAAAAAAATACACGAGATCACATGCTAGCAGAGAAGAAAGAATTCGATATTTGTATAATTGAGGATAAAATTCTTATTCAGGCTGCCAAGTATACATCTGGCTACAATTTGAAAACTAGAAGAACATTAAAAAGATAAAAGGAATTTGAACGTTTGAACATTTGGTGCAGTAAAAAGCCTACGATTGACTTTTAATCGAATATCCATAAACAACCACAAATGATCAAATCAGAAAAAAAAAAACCTATATTTTGGCAAAAAGCCAATAGAATCGATACAGAAGAGTGTTTTGCAATGCTCATGAGAGTAAACGGAATGCATCACCAGTTTTTAGCGATTTAACTGTAGTAAGCCTGGAATGAACTTTCTTTTTTCAGATTCAAAATGGCAGTGACACCTCTGCCTCTACTTAAAAAGAGTATCGACAAAAAGATTCATGCTTAAGACAGGCTCAAATAGTTTGTTATGGAACAATGAATAGCTAACAGCAGAAAGAGTTGTGCTTGTTCATACACAACGAACAATGATGAAGAAATTGACCATCAATAACAAATTACAAACCTAAATAAGTTAATTGACATAAAGATGCATAATTACAGATATATTAAGATGTAGAAAGCTCGACAAACAACAAAATATCAAGAAAATTTATGAAAGGTAAAACAAAAACCTTGGTAGAGAATTTTTCTTCAAGATTGAACTTTTATCATACATACCAGATCAATTGAAATTCAAAAATTGAAACGAAAAAAGAACGAAACTTTTCTTTACTCGAAGGAGAATAAACCCTTAAAATGGTAATTGTAACACCTCGGAATCAAGACAGATAAGAAAGGGGTCATGTGGGAGGTCACCACCCCAAAACTGAGCCAGGGCACCCTTCATGGAGCCCTTGATGGGTCTTGAAGGGGTACCACGGATCGTGGTGGGGCTCGCAAAGCCTTCTAAAGCCTGGCCAAGAGGGGCACCCCTCCAACGAGCCCTTAGACGGCTTGTGGTGTGCCTCACGCCTCGTGGTGGTGCCCGTGAAGGGGAGGCCGAACCCACCCCAAGGCCAGCAGTAACATCCCAAAAATTTCTAAGTTAAGACTCGAATCATTGTTCATTTATTTGTAGGGTCATATTGGGTGATTCTTAAATTGCCCATATGTGTAAAGGTAAATTCTTTAGTGTGAGAATGATTTTGGGTATCAATTAAGGTCACTAGAAATTCCTAGCACAAAGTAGAGTTGAAAGTTTTCTTATCGATTAAGTTTTGATGTAAGATTCTACTTGAGTCAACTTCAAACGACCAGATCTCTTAGAATATAAAGATTTAAGTGACCTATAACCTATCAAATTAAAGGTCTTTGAATTATCTTTCCAACGCCACCAAGTTTGCATCATTCCGTGTTCGGAGTAGAGAGTTATGATCATTTTACTAAATAATATAGTGCAGTTCTGATTTAGCCGCGGGGAAATTCTAAATAAGGTAATTTTCTTCTCCTTATACCACTAGAAAAAAACTTAAAAACGGATTTCTTAACTCCTATAAAGCCTTAAACAATCCTATTTCCATCTTTTAATCCATCATTCTCTTCTCTCTCAAACTCTAGGGCAAAACTCTAAGAAAAAATCAAAGTAGAATACTCCATTCAAGATTTTTTCAATCTTTTTCAAGATTCTTTCAATCACTTTCAAGATTATTCTTCAAGGTAAGTCCTTCTCCAAGAATTCCATTCTTTCCAACTCAAATTTCTCCATACAAATATTAATCACTAATGAAAATCATAATTCTTGGCAATAGAGTTTCAAGAAACTAATTCAAGAATCTCAAGAAAGGTTTTCTTGATTTTTTACCTTCAAGCTAGGGTTTCAAAGTTTTTTTTCAAGATTTTTCAAGTTTCTTCAAGAACCTTGTTCTTCTAGGCATATAAGGCTATCATAGTGTTGGACTAGTTCGTCCTCACGCCCTACATCTACTTTCAGATCAGTAAAAGAGTAATCAAGGATTCTTTCCATAGATTTGAGTATTCTTGAGATAAGTTAATTTTGAGTTCTTGAGTTCTTGTTTTTTTTAAAAAAAATTATTCCTAATTATTGAATTTCGATATGTTATGCATTAAAATGCTTGAGTTGATTAGTTCATGTCTATATTTCAGCATGAGCCATATGAATTGAGTATTATTTAGAGGAGAAATATCATTGAGTTATGAGTTTCGAGTTCTTGAGTCCTTGAGTTCTGAGTATTGAGTTTCTATATTGTTATTGAGATCCTTGAGTTGATTTGTTCATGTCTTTAATTCAGCATGAACCCTATATTGAGTCATAAATTTTGAGAAGCTTTTTAAAGCCAACACTTGAGTTATTAAACTGCGTTTTGAGAAAGTAAAGATGAATTTTGAGAAAAGATTTTTCTAAAACATGATTAGTATGACAATCAATTATGCCATCAATGTATGAGCAGTATGGTATCTAGATATACCATCAATTTTTATGCAGTATGACTTACCGAGTCATCAATGATCATACTATAATATGATTTTGATATGTTTTGAGAAAGAGTTTTCAAGTATCAGTTGAGTAAGAGTATAAAGAGACTATGTATTCCCAGAGGTATCAATATTTACATTGATAAAAGAGAAACTGAGATTTCTAAATGAGTTATGAGTTCAAAAGATATTTCAAGAGTTGTTACCTCTTTTAAGAGGGTAGTTTGAGCAATTATCTCAAACCAGAGGAAGAGTTATGTTTTTAAACATATGAGCATGAGTATATATTATTGAGAGTAGTATTGAGCACCGATATGAGGATGAGTTCAGAAAACTCAAAATCCTCATAAACCATGTCTGCCAACATGGGTAAAGGGTCATACTTTTTAGATGATTCATTATTTCTCTTTAAGCATAACTTAGTGGATCCACTTAGTTGAGGTGTCCTGTATCCCGACAAGGTATAGAACCGACAAGGTATAGAACAGTTTTGGCAGTGTGGGTGAGACGTTGTATCATCATGTAGCTCATAGTGATGGTTGCCGATTAGAGAATCTCTCAATAGAGTTAAAGTGTATTTTTATAGACCAATTATTATGTTGAGTTCAGAGATGAGAAAGTATTTTGTAAAGCTTTAAAAGATTTTACTCCTTTATTTATTTACATTCAACTTGAGTTCATTGTTATCTATTGCAGTACTTTCTTTCAGCTATACTACATACTCGTACATTCAATGTACTGATGTCATTCGACTTGCATCTTTTAATGATGCTGATACAAATTCTTAGGATCCTCAACAAGAGTCTGTTGAGATCACTTCATCCGCTCGTCTGCTTATGAGTGAGACCTACTTGCTTTCGAAGGACTCCAATTTTATGAGTCTATAGTGGTAGTTCTTTAAGGAGTCGTGGGTCTTGTCCTGACACTCATCTTTGTATAGTAGAGGTTTCATAGATAGACAGTTTTAGAGAGTCTTTCATGTTTCATACTTAGTATATTTAGCAAAGTTTTGAGATTCAGTAAACTGTTTTTAAACGTTTCTTTCAGTTTGGGTGAATGTTAGATTCTCTAACATTTGGGGGAGGGATGATAACCAACTGAAAAATATGTTATACATTATGAATTATCATTAGTATGATCCTCTATGAAAAAATAATTCAAGTCAATTATCAGACACATTTGCTGACCCTATGTTAAAAATTAGTTACAATGCTTCAATGAAAAGTCCTTGTAGGACATAATTTATGACATGTCTGAAGCATGATAGATAAATCGGTTCGAAAGATAAAACTTGTTGAAGAAGAAGAGGGAAAAATGATCAAGATGATCATAATAATGAGGCAAGTGTTTTAGAAAGAGTACCATGACATAATATTTTATAAAACCTTGGCAAAGGCTTAGGTACCCAAAAATAATGAGAGATAAAGAGAGCTTGACAAGTTATGTCATATTAGAATCGATATTAGATAACCATCAACGATGTCTTTAATACAATGTAGCGCTCAAACTTATAAATGGTGACAAGGATCGTGAATTCAACTTTGTCAAATAGTATCGACAGATAAATGATTGGCCAAAGAAAATACACAATTTAAGTATAGTTTATTTCACTTGAAAAAGTAATGTTTTGAATATAATGTCAGTGGGGTACAAATAGATTATTGTGCAATAAGTAAAATTGTAAGATATAAAGTACGGCTTGTGTCATGTGGGTATAAAGATTTTTCGCAATAGTCCTGACATTATTATATAGAGATGTGTTCTCCTGTGGTGGATGCGATGAGATTTCTCCAATCTGATAATAAATGAAAAACTCGAATACATATAATAAATGATTTTCTGTCTAGCTAGACAGGTAAAAATTATATGAAAATCCTTGAAGGGTTTAAAAGATTTCAAAATGATCCTATTGAGTACCCCAATAATTGTGAGATCGCTTAACATAAAGAAAGATCTATTTCAATCTCTTTAAAATGATTAGAAAGTACTATGTCATAGTGCAATTGGTTCAGTTATGTATCCTACTATTACTACTCATGGTATAGTAATTTTATTAATGTGAATGCAAAATATAACATTACTCATATCAATAGAGATATCA
This sequence comes from Solanum acaule, assembly GCA_036250505.1. Taxonomy (NCBI): domain Eukaryota; kingdom Viridiplantae; phylum Streptophyta; class Magnoliopsida; order Solanales; family Solanaceae; genus Solanum; species Solanum acaule. Next base: position 4,379 of record JAJOOR010005069.1, on the reverse strand, counting down.
AAGTGAATCAAATATTCATTTATAAATGTGTTTATTCTAACCAATCTTGTCAAGGTTTATTGGTTATGAAACTATAGGAAATCATTTGATTTATACAAGTTTGATCTCAAGAGATATATATGTTTTCATGTGGAAATACTTTCATATCATATTATTCAACAAGACAGTCAATTTTATTACATGAAAGGCTCCGTCACTTGACTATTGCTATAAACAAATCGAATGAGCAATTTGTCTACGCTGACGAGGTCACAAACTAAGTGATTGTCAATGATGCATTTGGCTGAACTCAACATATCTAAGAGACAAGAAAATGATATATCAGAATAAACTCAAAGATGAAACATCTTCATGAATGTGATTTGGTTACAAAGACACAACCAATATCAATATTTGAAAAGCTAAATATAAGATTGAGAGGTGTCCTTTACAAGAATTAAGTAATGTTTTAATCGGGGGTAAAATATGTGCTGCACTTTTTTTTCCTTAACTGAGGTTTTGTCCCACTAGATTTTCCTAGTAAGGTTTTTAATGAGGCAGTTTTCAATGTGTATTACTAGATATATGCTCTTTTTCCTTCAATGGGTCTTTTTTCCCACATAATTTTTCCTAGTAAGGTTTTAACGAGACACATTATCTATGGATGAACTCCACTGAGTAATAAATACACCATATTGTGGATGTCCATTACACAATTTTTTGGATAAGCTTGAAATCAAGAAGGCAACATGCAAATAGCTTGAGCAGAGAGGTTTCAAATAGCTCAAACAAGTAGTTTACTGAAAATCCTTGTAGTAGCTTCCTCAGGCTTGCAACCACGAATGGTATATTGATATACAACAAATCTACAACAGATTTATTCATCAAATTCATATCAACTTTGACTCTTGAGAAAATAGCATACAAGATTGGCATATGAAGAATAAACAACTGAATTGTGGTCTTTGTCAAGGGAGTAGAACACACTACACACTTTTTGTTTCTTCTCAACCAAGATTTTGTCCTACTAGATTTCATGAGAAGGTTTTAATAAGGTAACAAAGATTATGTAATACATATAGTACATTTTCTTAGAAAAAAATTGTACATAGACATCTGAAGGGAAGTGTTGTAAATAATATATTTGTAGATGCCATGTGATGGGCCCCACTTTTGCTACCATAGAAGTATGACTACTCCAAGTCATATTATGCCTATATATAAGGCATTCCCACAACAATACAACACTCAAAAAAAGGGGATTATTATCCATATTACTACTTTATGTATTCCTCTTTCTTTCTCTTTCCGTTTGATTTTAATTTTATCTTTATTTTATAACAAAATTAAGATTTGCAGCATTTTCTTGAGATGTCTTTCTTTTTGCCACTTGTAGCAATACTACGACTTCCTTGGCAAATTCACAAGGGCATCTCTAACCTTACTCTCTATTTTACTCTCCAAATATAGAGTTTCCTATTTTTTCACACAACTAACTCCAATCCAATTCTCTATTCGGCAAAGGGCCAAATATACCCCTATACTATTGAAAATAATTTAAATATACCCCTCGTTATACTTTTAGGCTAGATATACCGCTCTCGTTATACTTTCAGGCTAGATATACCTCTCTCGTTATACTTTCAGGCTAAATATACCCTTATAACTAACAAAGGACACATGGACAGATAAGATTAAAAGAACTATTCAATTTAAAATAAATTCAATTAAGATATAACCCGGTCTAATTATAATGTTGACCCACCCAATTCATCTCAAACATAAAAAAAGCCCTAAAACGCATCTTCTTATCTGTCTAGCAAAGTAAAGGAGCATTGCAAACCGGAACCTCTACTTCTAAAGAAAGTGTTGTTTGATGAAGTTGAGCCATCCAGTGTGTGCTCACCAAACACCTTGTTACCATGTACAATAATTCCTAGGAAAAAATTGTTTCTGAAGTTAATCATTTTCGAAAAAGGAACATTGTATGTGATCTCCTGTTATTCTTTCTTAAATGATTTGTCACTTTTGACAAAGGTGGTTATGGAAAGACATCTGAAGTTCAACCTTCAATTTGGCAAAACTACAAGTTTCAATTTCTTAACGACTCAGCATGCTCATTTCTTACTGTTGAATTGTAAAAACAACATCAAAATTTAAGTTTATCGTCATGATTCTTGCCTCTGCATATGCTCGTGAGCTGCCTCAATTTGGCCTTGAAGTTGGAGTGATAAATTACTCTGCTACATACCTCTTTGACTGCATGCCTCTTTAGTTGCTGGAGAGAACTTAATCGTGCATTAGGTTTCTTTGTTTGAAAGATAAATTGGATGGGTCCATGTTATAGATCTGGTCGGGTTATATTATTGGGTTTTTTTGTTTGAAAGATAAATTGGGCGGCTCAATGTTATAGATTAGGTCGGGTTATATTATTGAGGTGGAGCAGGTTATATCCGAATTGAATTTATTTTAAATTGAATAGTTCTTTTAATCCTTGTCGTCCACATGTCCTCTGTTAGTTATAAGGATATATTTAGCCCGAAAGTATAACGAGAGACATATGTAAACTATTTTCAATAGTACAGGGGTATATTTGGCCCTTAGTCGTTTTCTATTTTACTCTCTAAAAAAGAATTTTCTTCTCTCTCCTCAATATTATATTATTATTTCTATTTCATTTTTGAAAAGGATCATATTTACCCTTGTACTCTCAGAAAAGGGTTATATTTACCCTTCGTCATATTTTTTTGATATATTTGCCCCTACCATTCAACTTTAGGCACATATTTGTCCTTGAACCGTTAAGTGTCATGTCTCCTACGTTTATCATCCTACATGGTGCCTATGTGGCATATCTACATGGATATATATTTATTCCACCAAAAATTGCTTCCTAATTTAATTATTAAATCAATCCATTATCTAAAACCCAACTCCTAATATTATTTCATTGTCACTTTTCCAGAGAAAAACACGATTTCTTGAATATTGTTATTTGTTAAGTTCAAAAAGTTCAAGATGAAAAATATTTGATACTTCTTCAGTTTTTTATTATTTTTTGGTCATTTAGTTCTTTTGGTGGTTTCTGATTTATTGTGGCTATGATTCTTACCGTTTTCCAACAGTCCCAACAGAGGTGTGGTATATTGTTTTGAGATGAGAAGAGCAAAAAAGGATCTTTGTTGCTCTTTGCTCAAATTCGAAGCTTCTCTGTTGCTCGAACATATGGATGAGCAGCTTTGTTTATCTGTGAGTCAATTCCGTAAATGGTCACCCAAGTTTGGAGAATTGCCTTGAAATATCATTTATATTTCACTTTTGACCAAAATATCACCCAACTATCATAATTTTCCTCCAAATATACTTGCACTTTAAAAACTTTACTCTCTCCTAGTTGGCAAACCATGTTATTAAAGTCTTTTTTAAAATAATAGACTTATTTAATTCATCAAATTCATTTAACTAAAACAATAATCTTATTATTTAAAAAATAAAAATAAAATATATATATATATATATATATATATATATGTGTGTGTGTGTGTGTGTGTGTTATTTTTTTATGCTATGAAAAAATAGTTTTATAAAATATATACTATATTGTCATCAATTTTGAATACTTATAAAGACATATATTCAAAATAAAAAAATTGTATACAAATCACTCATGAATATTAACTTACAACAATTAATCATAAATTGTATAACAAATCAATAATACAAAATGTCAATTAACTATTACAATAAAATTAATTGTGTATGTTGAAATTCATGCTTACAATATTATTATTTTTAAAATAGAAAGTGAATAATATTATTACTAATTTTTTGTCCCAAAAAAAACTAAATTCCTCAAAAGTCTCCTTCTATTCTAGTCGATATGTCATGTCATTAAATCATCATTTTTTTTTAAAAAAATAGACCTATTTAATTCATTAAATTTATGCCTCTACAAAACAAATATATAAATTACGTGAGAATTTATGAAGATTATAAAAAAATACTTTAAAAAATATCTAATTCCTTCATATTTTTCTACCAAACAAAATTCAATGAATTTTTTTTGTGTGCAGTTGTTACCTGAGAATTTTTGAAATCTCTAAGTAAATCATTTAAAAAATTTAAGAATTTTTTTCATAAAAGTATTCAAATATATTTGTAAGGTTGACAAAATAGTTGGTAAAAAGGAGAAATTTATTATTTAACTTTTGTTTTTAATTATATTTTCATCAATGATTTATATATCGATATTTTTTGAATATATGTGTTTATAAGTATTCAAAATTGATGACATTATAGTAAGTTTTAGAAAAAATATATTTTTCATAGCATAAAAAATAAAAAGTTAATTATGATAAAAGATTTTTAAGTATGAAAATTTCTTCTTAATAAACAAATAT
>JAJOOR010005068.1:0-60167 GCA_036250505.1 Solanum acaule | reverse complement strand
TTATACAATGACTTGGGTGATCCAGAAAAAGGCAAACAGTATGCCAGGACTATCCTCGGAGGATCTGCTGAGTACCCGTACCCTCGGAGAGGAAGAACAGGCAGAAAGCCAACAAAAGCAGGTTATATTATATTTATTATTGTCAGAATCATTTAGCTTGTTGATTTTGAAGAAAGCAACTTCGGCTGACATATATCGTGTTTTTAATTTTGAACAGATCCTAAAAGTGAAAGTAGGATTCCACTACTTATGAGTTTAGACATCTATGTACCAAGAGACGAGCGTTTTGGACACATTAAGTTGTCGGACTTCCTGACGTATGCTTTGAAATCCATTGTTCAGTTCCTTATCCCCGAGTTTCAAGCTCTCTTTGATAGCACACCTGATGAGTTTGACAGCTTTGAGGATGTACTGAAACTTTATGAAGGAGGAATCAAATTGCCGCAAGGCCCTTTTCTTAAAGCCCTTACTGATAGTATTCCTCTAGAGATTCTAAAAGAAATCATCCGAACCGATGGTGAAGGAAAGTTTAAATTCCCAACCCCTCAAGTTATTCAAGGTACTGATGTTATGTACCTATTACCATTGTTGTATTATCCTAGATGTTGTTGTTACGTATGATTTATGGATTGTGTTTTTTCAGAGGATAAAAGTTCATGGAGGACTGATGAAGAATTTGCAAGAGAAATGCTTGCCGGAGTAAATCCTGTCATCATCAGCAGACTCCAAGTAAGTTGGCTTCATTGCGATCACATATATATCACAGACTTGTGTTTCAGAAAAAGGAGTTAGTAACTTTGTTTCTACTTCATCTTTTCGTTCCGTGCTTATAACATATTGTCTTATGTTTTTTTTTATCTACAGGAATTCCCTCCAAAAAGCGAGTTAGATCCTGAAGTATATGGCAACCAAAACAGTACAATAACCAAAGAGCATATAGAGAATACACTGGATGGGCTAACGATCGATGATGTAATTCTTTTATCTCTGTCTTTCAGATTATTTTGCTTAAACACTTTGAGTAGGAGTAGATTTCATTCACAAGCCCTGAGTAATAACTCGATTACCAATGTTATTTACAGGCAATCAAGACTAACAGGCTTTATATACTAAACCACCATGACATCCTTATGCCATATGTGAGGAGAATAAACACGACAAACACAAAACTCTACGCCTCAAGAACTTTGCTATTCTTGCAAGACGATGGAACAATGAAGCCGGTAGCAATTGAACTAAGCTTGCCACATCCAGATGGCGATGAACTTGGTGCTGTTAGCAAAGTTTATACCCCAGCTGATCAAGGTGTTGAAGGTTCGATATGGCAATTGGCTAAAGCTTATGTTGCAGTGAATGACTCGGGTGTTCATCAGCTAATTAGTCACTGGTAAAATTCTATTTTTAGACTTCTCTAAAGGAATTATGAGTTACAATTACAAGTTCAGTACTTTGGCAAATCATATTGAAATAATGTGTGGTCATTTTTTCAGGTTGAATACACACGCAGCCATTGAGCCTTTTGTAATTGCAACAAACAGGCAACTAAGTGTGCTTCACCCAATTCATAAGCTTTTACATCCTCATTTTCGTGACACGATGAATATAAATGCTTTGGCAAGACAGATCTTAATCAATGCTGGTGGAGTTCTTGAGATGACAGTTTTTCCTGCCAAATATGCGATGGAAATGTCAGCTGTAGTTTACAAAAGTTGGGTTTTTCCTGAACAAGCACTTCCAGCTGATCTTATAAAGAGGTATACATTATAAATTTAGAACGAACTTTACTAGAAAAATATGGTTGTTGATGAAGTTTAATTTCTGGGTATTTTGATTTTGCTAATATGAACTATAATATCATTTGATTTTAGGGGAGTGGCCGTAGAGGACTCTAGTTCCCCACATGGTGTTCGCTTGCTAATTCAAGACTATCCATATGCTGTTGATGGCTTAGAAATATGGTCAGCAATCAAAAGTTGGGTAACCGAATATTGCAACTTCTATTATAAATCAGATGAATTAGTTTTGAAAGATAATGAACTCCAAGCGTGGTGGAAGGAACTTCGAGAAGAAGGACATGGTGACAAGAAAGATGAACCTTGGTGGCCTAAAATGCAAACTCGCCAAGAGCTGAAAGATTCTTGCACTATTATTATTTGGATAGCATCAGCACTTCATGCAGCAGTCAATTTTGGGCAATACCCTTATGCAGGTTACCTCCCAAATCGCCCAACGTTAAGTCGAAGATTCATGCCTGAGCCAGGAACTCCTGAGTATGAAGAACTCAAGACAAATCCTGACAAGGCATACTTGAAAACAATCACTCCTCAACTGCAGACATTACTAGGAATTTCTCTCATTGAGATATTATCAAGGCATGCATCAGATGAGATTTACCTTGGACAACGGGACTCATCCGAATGGACAAAGGATCAAGAACCCATTGCTGCTTTTGAGAGATTTGGGAAGAAATTAAGTGAGATCGAGGATCAAATTATACAGATGAATGGTGATAAGAAATGGAAAAATAGGTCAGGGCCTGTTAAAGTTCCATATACATTGCTCTTCCCTACAAGTGAACAAGGACTCACAGGCAAAGGAATACCTAATAGTGTGTCAATATAGTACTTTCATTTAAATCTCTACATCGTCAAGTTTCATTTTTTTCTTTTATTCAATTACAACCTCAAGTTTGTGTGATGTAACTTTTTCTTGATATATTTCTATATATATAGATGTATTATATTTAATGGTAGAACATTTGAATAAGACAATAATCATATTCTTCCCTCTATATCTCTTATCTCATATTTATTATTCAAGATTGCTCACAATTTAAATGTAGCATCAATGTAATGTCCTATCTCTTGTGAATCTGATTTTAATTGTGAAATGACCATTTTTCCCTAGGTCCGTTGATATGAAAAACAACTACCTCACACATCTCCACATGAAGCCTCGGAAAAGAAGGGAGTAGAAAGTATCACAAAGATCCTAGCTCGTAACCTACAAAAATGTAGAAGCAAGGGGTGAGTACCAAACCACACGGTACTCAACAAGTAAACTTCTAAACACAAGCTAAGGGAATAGAATACAAGTACTCTTTACACCCCAACCGAACTTCCACAACTGAAACCTACATAAAAAACTAGTCAAACCTAATAGTTCACAATTTTCATCGAACATAGTTCAACTACCTCACTTCAACAATTACATATCAGCAACACACAAGATTAAGTTCACCAGTCATAAGTTCCACAAAATGGCACTCAAAAGATCAACAACACACAAGATCAAGTTCACCAATGATAAAGATGTGCAATGTAATGAAATGCAATTTCAAGTATAGTGATGCATGTCTAACCTAACGGTACACACCCAATGTCTCTCTGTCTGGGACCATGGGGGACATGTCTTTCCATGCATCTGTTGCGACGTACGACACATCCCTCAATAATAGAATTCATCGCGGCGTGTGATACGTCCCTTGATAATAGAATTTGTCGTAGTGTGCGACACGTCCCTCGATAATAGAATGTCGCGGTGCGTGACACGTCCCTCAAAATGGTACATCCTATCAAATTTATTATTTTTCCTTAATTCACATAACATTTGTCACAATCATGTCTTAGAATCAATACAAATGACATGTTCACACAAATAATGACGAGATGACCATTTTCATAATAATTCACAATTCATCATAACAAGACAATCGTGATACAACATCAACAATGAATTAATAAGCATTTCAAACCATTCTCAAGACATCACACACTAATGATAAATGACATTGTCTTTTATTACCCCTTTTTCGTCATTAAAATTATTCAATATGGATAAGTCAACTCATCACCATGTCCCACTACTCCCCAACACATACCACAAGGAAATATACGATTCTATACACTTAACAAGGGTTTAGAAATCCACTTGACTCAAATAGTTGAACAATCACTTTGGGACTTGAGTCTTCCCGTTTCATTGGACTTCCAAATCAATGCAATCTATCCAAATAAATAACCACAATAAGATTTCAAAACTAACAACACTCATATCACTATGTGTTTAGTTTAGACCCAAAAATTTACCCCGAATTTATAATCAAGTTCCGAATCTTGATGCCAATTAATTTGTCAAGTCTTATATTTCTTAAATTTCAAGTCTAGGGTTAAGTTCCAACTTTCCAATATTGTAAATCAAATTGTATTCATATAATACTATATACCTAAGATTTAATTATGTCTAACAATATATCAGAACTTTAATAGTAATAAGGTACCATATTTTAACTCTCAATGGCAGAAAGAATAAAATAAAATGTGCATGTAGTAGCTATTTTGTATGTCATTTAATTAGTTAAACTCTAATCCTCACTTAATTCCCCAATGATTACACCTAAGCATTAATGATTGCCATGTAACATATACCGTATTCCAATTCCTTATCTACTAATTAACATTTTAATAATATATATTAGTATGATATATTCTTATCACTTCAATCATACGACACTTACCAGTAATCCCTATAAACAATTATCAATTGAAGCAATAACATGCCATCAATTTAATAACCCGACCCCAAGTCTCAAATACAATTCTTTCCACAAAATACATAATAATAGCAATAATAACATGACTATCCATAATCATAGTACAAGATTTTAGTGTGGTGATGAATTACCTGCAGCAAAGTGGTGTCTTCGTGTTGTTGCCGCACAAATGAGTTTATACTCTCCGTTTCTTTCTTTTCCTTCCTTTTTCATAAATAAAATAAGTATGTATTAAAAGTGACAAATTCCACTAACTTAATTTTATGGGTCAAGTGGTAAAGGGTATTAAATAAATTATAGACTTGGTCCATTAACTATCAACTAAATTAATTATTTAATAAAATATTTGTCAATTAATTAACTGTAGCTATCGAATAGTTCAAAATTTTCAAATCAACTTCACTTACTGATAAAAAATGACCTGGGGCAACTATCGAGAGGGGTAAAATGGAAACTCTACGAAAATTTTCAAAATGACCTTTCGGGTCATTACATATATGTTGTGTATTGTGATGCTTCAGGTGTTGGCCTAGGTTGTGTCCTAATGTAGCATGGGAAAGTTATAGCATATGCATCTCGGCAATTGAAGAAGTAGGAACAAAATTATCCTACTCATGATTTAGAACTTGCAGTTGTTGTATTTGGGCATAAAAAATGGCATCACTATCTTTAGGGAGTACGTGTTGATAACTTTACAGATCATAAGAGCCTCGTATATTTATTCAAGTAGAAAGAGTTGAACCTCAAGCAGAGGAGGTGGCTAGAACTGTTGAAGGACTATGATGTTGATATTCTCTACTGTCCCGACCCAAGCCTACACCCTGGACGTGGCCAACACTCAAGAACTATAGTTGGTCCCCAAGCGAACCCTCATCCTGGCTGACTACAATCGAAATACTAACTTGAGCATATATAAGCATCAAATTGATAGAAATGTTTAAATATATTTTACTGAATCTCAAAACTTTGGTGAATATAATAAGTATGAAACATAAGTTTTAAATAAAACACCAGATAACTGAAAGAATCTCCAAAACTGTCTATCTATGTATGAAGCCTCTACTGTATAAAGATGAGTGTTGGGACAAGACCCACGACTCCTCAAAAGAACTACTACTAACAACTCATAAAATTAAAGTACTCTAAAAGCAAGGAGGTCTCACTCATAAGCAGACGTGCGGATGAAGTGATCTCAACAGACTCCTGTTGAGGTCCTAAGAATCTGTAGCTGCATCATTAAAAGATGAAGGTCGAATGACATTAGTACATTGAATGTACGAGTATGTAATATACCTGAATAACAAATAACTGAAAGAAAGGACTGGAAAAGATAACAATGTACTCAATCTGAATGTAAAGAAATAAAGGAGTTAAAACATTTAAATCTTTACAAAATAATTTATCATCTCCGAACTCAACATAATAAGTGATATATAAAAATACTCTTTAACTCTATTTGGGAGATTCTCTAACCGACAACCATCACTATGAGCTACGTGATGATATAGTGTCATATACATTGCTAGGATATATGACTCCTCAACTAAGTGGATCCACTAAGCTATGCTTAAAAGAAATAAGGAATCATCTAAAAAGTATGAACCTTTACCTATGTTGGCATACATGGTTTATAGGGGCTGTGAGTTGTCTGAACTCTTCCTTATATCAGTGCTCAATACTATTCCCAATAATATATACTCATGCTCATATGTTTAAGAAAACATAACTCTTCCTCTGGTTTGAGATAATTTCTCAAACTACCCTCTTAAAAGAGGTAACTGCTATTGAAATAACTTTTGAACTCATAACTCATTTAGAAATCTTAGTTTCTCTTCTATGAATGTAAAAATTGATGCCTCTGGGAATACATAGTCCCCTTATACTCATACTTGAAAACTCTTTCTCAAAAACATTTCAAAATCATATTATAATATGATCATTGATGACTCGGGATGTCATACTGCATAAACATTGATGGTATATCATGATACCATAGTGCTTAAACATTGATGTTATATCATGATACCATACTTCTTAAACATTGATGGCATACTAGATTGCCATACTAATCATGTTTTAGAAACTCTTTCTCAAAACTCATCTTTACTTTCTCAAAACTCAGTTTAAGAACTCAAGTGTTGGCTTTAAAAAGCTTTTCAAAATTTATAACTCAAATCATAGGGTTCATGTAGAATTATGGACATGAACGAATTAACTCAGTGATCTTAATAGCAATAAGGAAACTTAGAACTCAAGAACTCAAGAACTCAAGAACTCAAAATCATAACTCAACGATATTTCTCATCTCAAAAATACTCAATTCATAGGGTTCATGCTGAAATATAGACATGAACAAATCAACTCAAGAATTTTAATGCATAACATATAGCAATTCATTAATTAGAAATAGAATTTCAAAAAGAAGCAGGAACTCAAGAACTCAAAATCAACTCATCTCAAGAATACTCAAATATAGGGGTAGAATCCTGGATTTCTCTTTTACTGATTTGAAAGTAGATGTAGGGCGTGAGTACGAACTAGTCCAATGCTATGATAGACTTACATACCTAGAGGAATAAGGTTCTTGAAAAATCTTGAAGAAACTTGAAAAAGAACTTGGTTAGAAGCATTGAAACCCTAGCTTGAAGGAGAACAATCAAGAAAACCTTTCTTGAGATTCTTGAATTACTTTCTTGAAATCTCTATGGCCAAGAATTATGATTTTAGTCAGTGATTCATGATTGTATGGAGGAATTTGAGTTGGAAAGAATTAAATTCTTGGAGAAAAACTTACCTTGAAGAAGAATCTTGAAAAAGATAGAAAGAATCTTGAATGGAGTCTTCTTCTTTGATTTTCTTCTTAGGTTTTTTCCCTAGGGTTTGAGAGAGAAGAGAATGATGGATTAAAAGATGGAAATAAGTTTTTTTAAGGCTTTATAGGAGTTAAGAAATTCGTTTTAAGATTTTCCAAGTGGTATAAGGAGAATAAAATTGGTTGTGTTGTAAAGATAATTCAAAGACCTTTAATTTGATAGGTTATGAGCCACATAACTCTTTATATTCTAAGAGATATGGTCGTTTGAAGTTGACCCAGGTAAAATCTTATGTCAAAACTTAGTTGATAAGGAAACTTTCAACTCTACTTTGTGCTAGGAGTTTCAAGTGACCTTAATTGATGTCCAAAATTTAATTTAAATACAAATACCTACCCCAAATAATAATATATATTTGCATTAATGAAAATATTTATCTCATAAAATTAGCTATTAAATAAATAATAAAAATTAAACTAATACAAACTTCAACTGGCGTTATTACAAGTCATATGAACTTTTCTTCGTCTAAAATAGTGAAATATTAAAAAATAGTAAATAAGTAAAACAAAATGGCAATGTTTATATAGTAATAACTATTTTGAAGCAAACTTCCTAAGAGTTTAAATGACATAAATGACATTGATAAATAAAGTCATTCTTTTGTCTTGAGCATCAAAATCAAATCGTGACAATTCTCTAAATTTTGGAAAAAGATATTCAGAAGCATATAGCTACATCACAAGAGAAATTGTTAACAAAAGCAAATGAATTTAGACTACATCATGTTAACTTCATATATTGGAACATTACATACTAATGTATATATTAAGAAAAAAATAATTATTATAGTATCAAAAGTACTCGGGGCTATGGAATATACCCTCTTAGGATTGAACGACTTACTTCATCAGAATAGAGTGATACCTCATATTCCGCTAAACTTTGAACTCACTCAACGACAATAAATCACACAATTTTTTTTGAAATGCAATAATAAGAATAGAAGATTAAAAAAAAATTGTGGTTGAAAAATGAGAGGAAGTCCATCTATTTATTGTTAACGAAGGGTAGTATGTTTTTGTGTCTTATCTGAAAAATCATAACCTTTCTGAGAAGTCACAACACTTTGGAAAAGTCACAACTTATTGAAAAAGTCACAACTCTTTGGAAAAGTCACAACTTACTGAAATAGTCAATACTTTGTGCTAGGAGTTTCTAATGACCTTAATTGATGTCCAAAATTAAATTTAAATGCAAATACCTACCCCAAATATAAATATATATTTGCATTAATGAAAATATTTATCTCATAAAATTATCTATTAAATAAATAATAAAAATTAAACTAATACAAACTTCAACTGGCGTTATTACAAGTCATATGAAATTTTCTTCGTCTAAAATAGTGAAATATTAAAAAATAGTAAATAAGTACAACAAAAGGGCAATGTTTATATAGTAATAACTATTTTGAAGCAAACTTTCTGAGTGTCTAAATGACATAAATGACATTGATAAATAAAGTCATTCTTTTGTGTTGAGTATTAAAATCAAATCGTGACAATTCTCTAAATTTTGGAAAAAGATATTCAGAAGCATATAACTACATTACAAGAGAAATTCTTAACAAAAACAAATGAATTTAGACTACATCATGTTAACTTCATATATTGGAACATTACATACTAATGTATATATTAAGAAAAAAAATAATTATTATAGTATCAAAAGTACTCGGGGCTATGGAATATACCATCATAAGATAGAATGACTTACTTCATCAGAATAGTGATACCTCATATTCCGCTAAACTTTGAACTCACTCAACGACAATAAATCACACAAAAAAAATTTAAAATGCAATAATAAGAGTAGAAGATTAGAAAAAATTTGTGGTTGAAAAATGAGAGGAAGTCCATCTATTTATAGTCAACGAAGGGTAGTATGTTTTTGTGTCTTATCTGAAAAATCATAATCTTTCTGAGAAGTCACAACACTTTGGAAAAGTCACAACTTATTGAAAAGTCACAACTCTTTGAAAAAGTCGCAACTTATTGAAAAAGTCACTACTTTGTGCTAGGAGTTTCTAGTGACCTTAATTGATGTCCAAAATTTAATTTAAATACAAATACCTACCCCAAATATAAATATATATTTGCATTAATGAAAATATTTATCTCATAAAATTAGCTATTAAAGAAATAATAAAAATTAAACTAATACAAACTTCAACTGGCTTTATTACAATTCATATGAATTTTTCTTCGTCTAAAATAGTGAAATATTAAAAAATAGTAAATAAGTAAAACAAAAGGACAATGTTTATATAGTAATAACTATTTTGAAGCAAACTTCCTGAGAGTTTAAATGACATAAATGACATTGGTAAATAAAGTCATTCTTTTGTCTTGAGCATCAAAATCAAATCATGACAATTCTCTAAATTTTGGAAAAAGATATTCAGAAGCATATAGCTACATCACAAGAGATATTGTTAACAAAAATAAATGAATTTAGACTACATCATGTTAACTTCATATATTGGAACATTACATACTAATGTATATATTAAGAAAAAAATAATTATTATAGTATCAAAAGTACTCAGAGCTATGGAATATACCCTCTTAGTGATACCTCATATTCCACTAAACTTTGAACTCACTCAACGACAATAAATCACACAAAAAATTTTAAAATGCAATAATAAGAGTAGAAGATTAGAAAAAAATTGTGGTTGAAAAATGAGAGGAAGTCCATCTATTTATAGTCAACGAAGGATAGTATGTTTTTGTGTCTTATCTGAAAAATCATAACCTTTCTGATAAGTCACAACACTTTGGAAAAGTCACAACTTATTGAAAAAGTCACAACTCTTTGGAAAAGTCACAACTTATTGAAAAAGTAGCAACTCTTTGAAAAAGTCACAACTAATCGAAAAATCACAACCCTTTGAAAAAAGTCACAACTTATCGGAAAAGTCACAACTCATCGAAAAAGTCACAACATAAGTTAGGATATTATAGTAATTTAACATTCAAGTTCGGAGTTCATGCTTTTAAGGTAATATATATATATATATTTTAATGTGCTTCAATCAAATATTGAATAAGGTATATATAATTTGATAAAGAATATGATATGTTTAAACGGTTGGAAGATAAAAACATTGAATCATGATACATAAATTTTATTTTGGTTTCAAAATTCAAAGAGTCACCAAATTGGAAGAGTTTCATACATTAGTTTGTCTTCTACTCTAATTGAATTTAACCTAATCAATTATAATTATAATGTCATAACTAAACAATTAAAGTGTAGTTGTTGGACTTCATATTCCACCATTATGTAATTAAAATATTAGTATTCAATAGATTAATTAATTTTATTTTGATTTAGTGAAGGGGAAAAATGGTAATCCAACTTTCAAAGTTGGAGCTTCTCACTGATTTAGTGAAGGGGCTAAATGGTAATCCAACTTTCAAAGTTGGAGCTTCCCACTTATAATATATATATATATATATATATATATATATATATATATATAAGCATGATCTCATATATACATTTTTGTTTGAGAAATATTTATTTATGTTCTTCTTTCACTATAGTGTTCCTGAGTTTATATTTACGTTTAACTAAAAGGTTCACTCTGATCCCACTCAAAACTTATGATAAATATGCACTTTGTTATTTAGTTTTGTTTCTAAATACTTAGTACCTTCAATTTCATGCGATATAGATACAAATGATCATTCTTAGGCTCAAAGTATTCATTCATAATTCGTAGTTGGTGAGTCCTTATTCAGGAACATGGTTTAGTTGATTCTCTCCTTATTTTGGATTTTTTTTACGGCTAGTTTGACGCCTTTTCCCACCAATTTTTTTTAGAGGTTTTCTGTATTGACTGGGTTACCCGAGTCGTGATTACATCTACAATAACCCAATAATAGGTAAGCCATTTTGTACTCTGAATGACAAGTAGGAATTCTAAAGGTAGAACTAGACAGAAATAACACTAATAATAAAAAATAAGACGGAAACATAAGCAAACAAAAATCCAAATATAACAGAATCACTTCTAGAACCTAGAAGTCACGAGTACAGAGTTGTCTAATATGTAAATACAAGTCCCAAAAGTGGACAACAATAAGCCATCTCATAGGAAAAAGACTAGCTAAACATATATATATATATACACACACAGAAGGAGACAGGTTTATCCATGATGCCAAGTGCTGACCCTCGTCTCTGACCCAAAGATCTGCAATGGATGGCACAAACAATCACCACTAGTAGTTGGTACTAGGACCTACATCATGAAATTTGTGTTGATAAACTACATAATAGTGATTATAAGAATACCTCATAAATATTGAAATTTGAAATTTAAGTGATAGACACTTTATCTAGAGTATCCTTAAGCATGTTGAACAAAAAACTTAATTTACAATTGGTCATAACAAAGTCAGAAATAATGAGTAGAGTACAAAATTTAACCAAAACTAGTTCAAAGACATGAATTTTCCCTATTTTAGGGGTTCACACAAATAATTATATGGAAATACTAAATTATAAGTTAACAAAGACATGTATTTCTCTCACATTCAACCCCTCCAATGTAGCTCCTCATCTAAAAGTTGAGCAATTTTTTTTTGTAATTTAAACTTAGATCCACAATTTGTTTTTTGTATGGGACACCAATGAGTGCAACCCTACGAACCACCTAATTGCACCTTGTCCTCCGGCAATGACATTATGGCTTAGGATCAGTAATCATATGAATACTCAACTAGTTGAGACATTCAAAGAATTTCTTGAACCAACAACATCTTTTGCCCTCCTCATTATTCGTTTCTTTTAAATCTGGGTGATCATCAAATTCATCATGACTTAAAATGACATCTTCATCACTTTCATCATTATGAAAATCCAATTGATTACTATTCTTTTTTGAAAAATTGGATGGCCACAAGTACTATTCTTTTTTTCCAATGATTCTAAAATGGAACTTTGATGAATCCTTTACATCTGATAGCAAAACAGATTCAAGAAGCAAAAATAGAATAGAGAAAGAGAGGCACTAAATGTGGAAAGAAATTTCCTTGATTGATACATTTCAATGCTACTGCTTCAGTCTTTAATATAGCTAAAAAAACATTAGACTTAAACTAAAAATTAGGAATTACCCTACAAAGCTTTCTCCTAAAAACTAGATAACAACCCACGTATAAAACTACTTCCTAAACACTAGGAAAAACATATCAGATAGGAATTTTATTTATTAACAACTCTTATTTTACTAACAAGACTCTTTTAAAACTAACACCCTCCCTTAAACTGAAAGATCTTATGCTTCAGTTTAACTTCAACTTCTTGAACTGTTCCATAGTGCCAATTCCAATTAACCTCCTCAAATTTTTGAAAGGAAACAACCTGAGAGGTTTGGTAAAGATATCTGTCAGTTGGTCTTCACTTCTGCAATATTCCAACTGTATTGTTACTTCGTCGTTGACATCTCGCAGAAAATAATACTTCACGTCAATATGCTTGCTTCTTCCATGTAGCATAGGATTTTTTGATAGCTTGATGGTAGAGCTGTTGTCGCAGAAAATTGTATTTGATCTTTCTTGTTTGAATTGTAGTTCTTAAAAAATTCTTCTTAACCAAGCATCTTGACAAGCACAAGTTGTAGCAGCAACAAATTCCGCTTCAATACTCGATAAAGTGACAATTTTTTTCTTTTTGGAAGACCACGAAACAGCCCCTGTGCCTAGTATCAAAACATAACCATAAGTGCTATTTTTGTCATCTTGATCTCCTACATAGTCGTTGTTCGTAAAGCCAATCAAATCTGACTTTTCTCCTTTCTGGTAGAAAATGCCAAAATCTTTCATTCCTCGCAAGTAGCGAAGAATTCTCTTCGTAGCTAACAAATGCATCTCCATTGGACTCTCCATATATCTACTTACAAGACTTACTGCATACATAATGTCGGGTCTTGTGGCAGTTAGGTACATTAAACTGCCCACAATTTGTTTGTAAAGCGTGTTATCCACCTTCGTTCCTCTCCCAGCTTTGTTTAGTTTTAAGCCATACTCAACTGTTGTGTTAGTGGGATTGCAGTTCAGCATCTTGAACCTGTCTAAAATTTCTCGCACATACTTCTTTTGGAAAATAAATATCCCATCATCAGGTTGCACCACTTCTAATCAAAGAAAGTTATACATATTACCAAGATAAGACATCCCGAACTCATCCATCATAGACTTCTTGAATTCAGCAAACATGGCACTATCGTTCCCAGTATATATAAGATCATCAACATATAAGCATCCAATAAGCATTTTCGCATCATCCCCAATCTTCACAAAAAGTGTATGCTCATATGGACACTTTTGAAAATCCATTTTCAGAAAATAATCATCAATGCGATTATACCAAGCTCGGGGGGATTGTTTAGTCCATAAAGGGCCTCCTTTAAGCGATAAACTTTATGATCATTTCCAACTTTAACATAACCAGGGGTTGTTTGATAAATACCTCTTCCTCCAAATGTTTGTGTAGCAAGCTTATTTGACATCCAACTGGAAGATATGCCATGAATTTTGCGCCGCCAATTCAATTACCATTCTGATGGTGTCATGCCTTGCAACTCAAGCATAAACTTTAGTGCAGTCCACACCGTACTCCTGCTTGTATCCCGTAGCCACCAATCGCACCTTATATTTGTCAATTTCACCATTTTCCTTCAGTTTTATCTTGTAGACCCACTTGACGCCAATGGTTTTCTGCTTCTCAGGAAGATCAATAAGCTCCCAAGTATAGTTCCTTTCAATAGCTTCAATTTCAGAATCCATCGCCTATCTCCAATTTTCTTCTCTAAGAGCACTCTAAAAAACTGTAGGGTCACAGTCTGCAAACAATACAAAATGAGTAATTGCATCATCATTTACCTCATAGTCCGATATCCATGCAGGCCTAATTCGAGTACGCCGAAGTGACGGAGCTGCTGAATCAGTTTCTTCCAAAGCTGCTGGAAAATTTCCACTAGTTGTTGGTGTAATTTCAGCAGCTGTTGGAGAAATTTTAGCAGTTGTAGGAGCATAATCCTCTGAATTTCTGGGTATTAAGGTCGGTTCTTCGATTTTATTCTCAAATAGGACAGGAGTAGGATGCTGCATATTCCAATCCTAGGTAGTTTCTTCATCAAAAACGACATCTCGGCTGATCACAATCTTTTTTGTTTGTGGATTAAATAATTTATATGACTTGGCTGTTTCACTAACACCAATAAATACACATTTTTCACTTTTATTATCGAGCTTCTTCCTTTTCTCATCTGGGACATGTGCATACGCAATACACCCAAAAAATTTAAAGTGATCTACAACGGGCCTTTTTCCACTCCACACCTCCTCTGGAGTCATGTTCTTAACAGAAAATGAAGGGCTTTTGTTCAAGACGTGAATGCTCCAAGTTATCGCTTTTGGCCAAAAGCTCTTTTTCACTCTTCCTTTTTCCAGCAAACTCTGAACCATAATGAGGATGTTCTATTTTTCCTCTCCGATACACCATTTTGTTGTGGTGTATAAGCTGTTGTAAGCTCTTTCTAATGCCATCAGATTCACAATAATCATCCAAAACTTTAGAGCAATATTCGCCACCACGATCCGTCCGAAGAGTCTTGATTTTGTTTGCCGTCTCATTTTCTACATGAACCTTGAAGCTTTTAAATGCTTTAAAAGCCTTAAATTTTTCATGTAAAAAATAAACCCATGTTTTTTTGGGAAAAATCATTAGTAAATGTAATAAAGTATCGTTTACCTCCATTAGAAGTTGGTTTGATTGGGCTAAAAATGTCCGAATGTATCAGCTCCAAAACATCATTGGCTCTCCATGACTTTCCTTTTATAAATTGAGAACGATGTTGTTTGCTAACAACACATTCCTCACAAACTTGGGATGGAATTGTAATTTCAGGAAGACCTATCACCATATTTTTTTGTTGGAGAACTTTAAATCCTCCAAAACCCAAGTGACCATATCTAAAATTCCACAACCGTGACTGATCTCATACTTTTGCTTTCAAAAACAGTGAATATTCTCTATCTTCAGCGGGAACAACCTGTTTGAACTCATTTTCTCAAAAACAATAACTCCTCTAGTAGGATTATAAATCTCACGTGCACCTTTCTCAATAGTTATAACATATCCTTTTTCTTGCAATTGACCAACACTTAGTAGATTGCTTTTCAAAGCAGGAACATATAGGACATTTGAGATCGTTTCTTCAAACCAGTCTTGGTTCTAATCTTAATATCACCCTTTCCAATTGCACTCACAGTGGAAGAATCATCAAAACTAATTGTTGAACGAAAGTCTTCATTTAAAGAAGAAAAATAAGACTTACTTCCACATATGTGATTACTACAGCCCGTATCCAAATACCAAACGCTTTGTTTAGGTTCCTTCTCTACGTGAACTGCCATCAACAATGTCTCAACTTCGTTACTTTCAACAAAATTTGACTTCTCATCCTTGTCATTAGGCAGCCTGGTTTAACATTCAGACTTATAATGACCAAATTTATTACATCGATAGCATTCTACTTTGGATTTGTTAAAATTCCTTCCTCTGCCTTTACCATGGTCATCATTGGCTCTTTGTTGCCTTTATCTCTATATCCTCGATCTCCTCTTCCTCTTCCTCTACCTCTACCTCTTCAAGAAAAAGGTATTAGTAGAAGCCTTCAAAGCTTGGTCTTCAGAAGATGAACTACGGTTCATTTTTTGTTGATGTACCAATAAGGAACTTTATAATTCGTCAAGCGATAACTCGTCTATATATTTTGACTCCTCAATGGAGCAAATAACATAGTCATACTTCGGTGTCAGGGAGAGCAATATCTTATCCACAATTGTTACATCAGCCATTTTTTCACCATAAAATTGCATTTTGTTGGTTATCTCCATTGTTTTAGCACAGTAACTCATTACAGACTCTCCTTCCTTCATCTGCAAAGTCTCGAAATCCCTTCTCAAGGCTTAAAGTTGTGCACGCATCACTCTAGCAGTACCTTGATAGTTTTTCTTCATCCAATTATCCTTAGAATTTTCTTTGCAAAGAATAGTTTCTAGGATGGGACGGTCGATAGCCTGAAAGAGATAATTCTTTGCCTTCAAATCTTTCAACTTTCTTTCTTCGAACTCCGCCTTTTGAGCATTTGTTAAGGCTTTGCCTTGCGCCAGAGCGCCGATTCCATCCTTGACAATTGGCTAATACTCCTTTGACCGTAAGAAGTTCTCCATCAGTATACTCCAATGGTCATAGTGACCATCAAAATGCGGAATAGCTGCTTTAAAGTAATTGCTCTCTAAAGCCATAAACTAGTAATATTTCTCTTTGTTTTTTTCTTTTTGGATCTCACTTTGCTCTGATGCCACTTATAGTAAAACCGATTCAAGAAGCAAAAATAGAATAGAGAAACAGAGGCAGTAAACGTGGAACGAAATTTCCTTGACTGATACTTTTCAATGCTGCTACTGCAGTCTTTAATATAGCTAAAAAAACCCAGCAAACTTAAACTAAAAATTAGGAATTACCCTACAAAGCTTTGTCCTAAAAACTAGATAACAACCCACGTATAAAACTACTTCCTAAAGACTAGGACAAACCTATCAGATAAGAATTTTATTTACTAACAACTCTTCTCTTACTAACGAGACTCTTTTAAAACTAACAACATCATCGCTCTATTGATATTTCCCCCCTTGTTCTAGGACTTCCTAGAATAAACAAGCTATTCATCATTTTGATTAGAGTTAAGGCCCAAATCTACAACACTAACACTTCTCTCATCAACCCCACATGTTTTAGGGTTAGACTTATATTTTATAGATTCATTACAAATCTTTCCAACCATTTTATTGTTGCAAGAACTCATATTAGTATGAACTAAGAAAATATTAGACAAGTCAAATGAAAATATAAAAGTGAGAGTGAAACTTTCTTGTCTCACTACTTTGGCTTTTATAACATTTTGGGTGCTACTTTTCTACGAGACCACATATAGTAACATATTTGTAAATTTAAAGCTAGTTTTTGGTCACTACATTTACCTAATAAGGATACTAATTATATGCAAATTGAAGCAAAAAGGGAAATAGTATGTACAATATATTACAAAGGATTATCACAAAACAAATAATCATATCCTTAGTTGATTTTCCTTTTTAGGTCAGATAAAAGAAAATATAAGAGTTTATGAAATTTTATATATTCTTATCTGATTTAAACTTTTTAGGTTAGATAAATGAAATGATAAGTGTTTATGAAATCATCCATATCTTTATCTGCTTAACCTTTTTAGGTTAGATAAATTAATGGATAAGTGTTTATAAAATCATTCATATCCTTATTTCATTTACCTTTTTAGATAAGATAAATTAAAGGATAAAAGTTTATGAAATTATTCATATCCTTACATAATTAGTTTATTAACCTATCCATATCCTTATTTGATTTACCTTTTAAGGCTAGATAAATTAAAGGTAAGAGTATATAAAATCATCCATAACATTACCCAATTTACCTTTCTAGGATAGATAAATTAAAGAATAAGAGTTTATGACAAGTCTAATTATATCCAAACATCTATCAATTAAGAAAGATTTCATATATTTTTATAATTATGAATAAATTTTGTGTAATATATTTTATTCATACATAACACCCCCAAACATCTTCAATATTAATAATAAGTTAGGTTAAAAACAAATTTTATATGAGGTATGAATCATATTTGCTTAGAGCTTTAATGATTCTATCTTTCTAGATTCTCATGAACACAACAATGTATCTTTTTTATTAGAGTTAAGGCCCAAATCTACAACACCAACCTCTCATCAACCCCACATGTTTTGGGGTTAGACTTATGCTTTATTGATTCATTACAAATCATTCCGACCCTTTTATTGCTGTTATAACTCATATTAGTATGAACTAAGAAAATATTTGACAAATAAAATGAAAAAGGAAAAGTGAGAGTGTAACGTTTTGAGTGCTACTTTCCCACAAGTCCACAAATAGTAACATATTTGTAAATTTAATAGTTTTTGGTCCCTAAATTTGCAAAATAGGAATATTAATTATATGCAAATCAAAACAAATGGGGAAATAATATGTACAATATAATACAAAGGATTACCACAAAGGAAATATTCATATCCTTACCTGATTTTCCTTTTTAGGTCAGGAAAAAGAAAAGATAAGAGTTTATGAAATCATATATATATTCTTATATGATTTACCTTTTTAGGTTAGATAAAAGAAAGGATAAGACTTTATGAAATTTTCATATCTAATTAAACTTTTTATGTTTGTAAATTAATAGATAAGAGTTTATAAAATCATCCATAACCTTATTCCATTTACCTTTTTAGAAAAGATAAAAAGATAAATGAAACGATAAAAGTTTATGATATAATTCCTATCCTTACCTAATTAGTTTATTAACCTATCCATATCCTTATCTTAATTACCTTTTAAGGTTAGATAAATTAAAGGATAAGAGTTTATAAAGCATCCATAACCTTACCTAAATTACCTTCCAAGGATACATAAATTAAAGGATAAGATTTTATGACAAGTCTCATTATATCGAAACCTCCATCAATTAAGAAACTTTTCATATTCTTTTCTACTTATGAATAAATTTTTGTAAGATATATTTTCTTCCTACAAAAAACCCCAATTATATTGAACATTAAGAATAAGTTGGGTTAAAAACAAATTTCATATGAGTTATGAATAATATTTGTCTAGAGCTTTAATGATTTTGTCATTCTAGACTCTCATGAGCACAATGGTGTATGTTAATTGAGAAGCTCCACACTTAGACATGGTATATAAGAGTTAAAAAAATCATCTGTAACCATACCTAATTTACCTTTTTAGGATTGGTAAATTAATGGATAAGAGTTTATGACAAGTCTCATTATATCCAAAAATCCATCAATTGAGAAACTTTTCATATTCTTTTATACTTATGAATAAATTTTTGTATAAATATATCATAGTTCGAACATATATGATCATGTATATAGTCATAGATATAATGTCATATAACATGATTTTCACATATGCATCCTCTAAAATTTGATTTCAAAAAGTATGATCTCATATATACATTTTTGTTTAAGAAATATTTATTTATTGTTGTCTTTCAATGCAATGTTCCTCTGTTTTTAATCATTGTTTAATTAAAAGGTTCACTATGTTCGTGCTCAAAACTTATGATAAATATGTATCTTCTTATTTAGTTTTTTTTCTAAATACCCAATACATTCATTGTACTTATCACATGCCTCGTATGTGCAATATTTTTCATGCGATGTAGATACAGGTGATAATTCTTAGTCTTAAAGTATTCATTCATAGTTTAGTAGTTGGTGAGCCCTCCTTATTTAGGGACATAGTTTAGTTGATTGTCTCCTTATTTCAAACTTCTTTTATGGCTAGTTTGAGGTCTTGTCCCACCAAATTATTTTATTTATTTTAGAGGTTTTCTCTAATGACCCATTCTCTCGTGTCGTGATAGAACCTACTATAACCTACTAATAAGTAAGCCAATATGTACTTAAAATGACAAGTAGTGAGTTTAAGGGTAGAACTAGACAGAAATAACACTAACAATAAAAAATAAGACTGAAACGGATGCAAGCAAAAATTTATATACAATAGAATCCCTCCCAGAACCTGGAAGTCACGAGTACAGAGCTATCTAATATGAAAATATAAGTCTAAAAAATGGACCACAACAAGCCATCTCAAAGGCAAAAGACTAGCTAAACATATATATAAAGAAGGAGACATGCTTATCTAGGATGCCAAGTGCTGACTCTTGTCTCTGATCCCCTAAATGTTTCAATGGATGGCGCGAACGATCACCGCTAGTAGTTGGAACTAGGACCTGCATCATGAAATTTCTGTTGATAAACTGAATAATACTGATTATAAGAATAACTCGTCAATACTTAAATTTGCGATTGAAGGGATATACACTTTATCTAAAGCATCTTTAAACATGTTTAACAAAAAACTGAATTTACCATTGATCATGATAAATTCAAAAATAATTAGTAGAGTATAAAATTTAGCCAACACATGTTCAAAGACATGAATTTTCTCTATTTTTAGGGTTCACACAAATAATCATATGGAAATACTAAAATATGGGTTCCCAATCTATTGATAGACTATGAAGAAGAAGAAATGATATATGATGTACCAATTCTCTCAGATTCAGCCCCTCAAACGTAGCTCCTCCTCCAAAAATTGAGCAAGGTCTCTGTGTAATTTAAACTTAGATCCACACTTTGTTTTTGTATGGGACATCAATGAGTGCAATCTTGTGAAACACCTAATTGCACTTGATCCACCTTTGCATGCAGGGCAATGCCATTGTCGCTTAGGATCAATAATCATATGAATAGTCAACTTGTTGAGACATTCAAAGAAATCCTTGAACCAACAACATTTTTTGCGCTCCTCATTATTCATATCTTTTAAATTTGGGTGGTCATCAAATTCATCATCACTCAAAATATTATCTTCATCGCTTTCATCACTAGGCAAATCCAATTGATTAGATGATCCAACATTGTTACACAATTCAAATTTATGAACATTTGGATGACCACAAGTACTATTCTTATTTTCTAATGATTCTAAAATGGAACTTTGATGAATCCCTGGCATCCCTGTATTTCTCTTTTCCCCCTTCTTCTCAGATTTCCTAGTACAAACATGCCATTCATCATTTTGATCTGAGTAAAGGCACAAATCTAAAACACCAGCTTTTCTCTCATCAGCCCTACATGTTTTGGGGGTAGAATTATGCTTTGTTGATGCATTACAAATCTTTCTAACCATTTTATTGCTACTGGAACTCATAGTAGTGCGAACTAAGAAAATATTAAACAAATCAAATGAAAAAGGAAAAGTGAGAGTGGAACTTGCTTGTCTCACTACTTTGACTTTTATAACATTTTGGGTGCTACTTTTCCACAAGACCACGAATAGTAAAAGATTTGTAAATTTAAAGCTAGTTTTTGGTCACTACATTTACATAATAGGAATATTAATTCTATGCAAATCGAAGAAAAAAGGGAAATACTATGTATAATTTATTAAAAAGGATTTCCACAAAAGGAAATATTCATTTTTTAGTTGATATTCCTTTTCAGCTCAGACTAAAGAAAAGATAAGAGTTTATGCAATCCTATATATTCTTATATGATTTAACTTTTTAGGTTAGATAAAAGAAAGGATAAGAGTTCATGAAATCATCCATATCATTATCTCATTAACCTTACCTAATTAGTTTATTTAATCATCCAAATCATTATTTGATTTACCTTTTAAGGTTAGATATATTAAAGGATGAGATTTTATGAAATCATCCATAACCGTACCTAATTTACCATTATAGGTAAGATAAATTAAAGGATAAGTGTTTATGAAAAGGCTCATTACATCTAAACATCAAACAATTAAGAAACTTTTCATATTCGTTTGTACTTATGAATACATTTTTGTATAATAGATTTTCTTCCTAAAAAACATGCCCAAACATCTTGAATATTAATATTAAGTTGGGTGAAAAAAATTTCATATGAGTTATGACTCATATTTGTCTAGAGCTTCAAAAATTTCCATATTCGGTGACATAGTTCAGTTTTTTCTCTCCTTATCTTGGACTTCTTTTATGACTAGTTTGGGGCCTTGTGCCACCAAATTGTTTTATTTAATTTAGAGGTTTCATGTCACAACCCAGTTTCTTGAGTCGAAATGGCACCTACTATAACCCACTAGTAGGTAATTCAACTCCTACCCAAAATGATAAGTAGTGTGTATAAGGGTAGAACTAGACAAAAATAAAACTAACAATAAAAAATAAGACGGAAACTTAAGCAAACCAATAACTATATACAACATAATCCCTCCTAGATCCTGGAAGTCATGAGTACATAGTTGTGTATTATAAAATTATAAGTCCCAAAAGTGGACCACAATAAGCCATCTCAAGGGCAAAAGACTATATATATATATATATATATATATATATATAGAAGGAGACAATCTTATCTAGGATGAAACGTGTTGATTCTCGTCTCTGATACACAAAAGCTCCAAAGGATGGCACGAAGGATCATCGTTGGTACATGGTACTAGGACATGCAGCACAAAAGTTTTGTTGATAAACAATATAATGTTGAAAATAAGAAAAGCTAATTGTAATGATCGGGTGGGCATTTTTTGAAAGTTTTGTGTATTTACCATTTTCCCTCACTTGATTGACCCCAATATTCTTATGATTGAGTTTTAAAAATTAAATTTTGAACTTTGAGTTAAAAGTTGTGAATTTGGTATGTTTTGAGTTTGAAAGGCTAAGTTGTTCAAAAAGTGGTTTTGGTGTCTTTTTGAATTTCGAGTGTTTGAATAGGTTTCTGTAGATTCCATAAGTCCTATAATGTGAAATTCAATCCTTGAGAGTTGTCAGTTTTTTATTCTGAGTATTTTTGAGGATTTGAGGTGTTATGTTGTGATATTGTTGAATTTTAGCCTTTTAGTTGACTTGGGTCAACATTAGAGGGTCGCCTACTCGGATCGAGATTCTGAGAGTTCCATGGGTTTTGGGGGATGATTTTAGTCCTAGGTCAGTTCTTGGTTGATTTTTGAGAGTTCCCGAGCTTGATATAGCCTATTTAGGCGTGAATTAGATTTTTTAGTTTCTGCGGATGTCGGGTCAAGGAGACATTGGATTCATGTTTTGATGGTCCCATTGAGTCCGGAACGTCGAGTATAATTAATTCTATTATGTGATATTTTAGTACGGGCTTCTGAAAAAATCTCGAGGTTCCTTTCGATGTATTTGAGAGTTGGCTGATTTTTCTGGTGCCTGAGTTTTGTAACCTTCAATTTTGCGATAGGCCTTCCTCTTAAGAGAGCTTTGCCTAAGTGAAGGTGTCATCTCTTAAGTGAAGGCAAGATTATTTTAAGGGTTCTCTTAAGTCTCTTTAGCGATGGTCGCTTAGTCGAAGCTTGGTTGCAAAAGTGAGACCCCTAGTTTTGCGGGGTTTGCTTAAATGAACATGTGGTCACTTAAGGGACACCTAAGAGGTTTTTTGCTGCCATTTCAGGGTTTAAGACCTATTTCACTATTTTTTTGAGTTTTGGGAGCTTTGGGGAGGCAATTTGGACCAGGTTTTTGAGTCAAATCTTTTGGGTAACCATTCTTAACTCTAAATCTTCAATTACCCATTATTATTTATGGATTTATGTGTTCAAATCAAGATTTTGAAATGAGAAATTTTAGGTTATCTTCAGGAACCCAAGAATTTAGTAAAATGGTGATTTTGATCCTTTTTTCAAATGGTTTTTACTAATAAGTTCCTAAAGCCTTAAACATCATTTTCAAGTATTGTTTTACGAATCAAACCTCAATTTTGGAATCGGGTTTTGAGTTGATTGAGCTATCTCTTTACATAATTGGTGTGGGAATTATTGTTTCCCACAAGTGATTGTAAACACTTGATTATTATAGATTGTGTCGCTTTGGAAGTGATTTCAAAGGGGAAGACTCAACTCTTGGACTATTTGTTGATTGATTTAAGGGAAGTGACTTCATAAACCTTTTATTCTAGAAGAATTCATGTACTTTTGTAATGACCTGATCGGTCATTTTTGGAAAATTTTATGAATTCACAATTTTACCCCTATTGATACCAACCCCGAGTCTTTTATGATTGAGTTTGAAAAGTTGGCTTCGACCTTTGAGTTAAAAGTGGATATTTTGGTAAGTTTGTGAGTTTTAAAGGCGATGTTGTGAATAGTGTTATTTCTGGGGTCTTTTGGAGTTCCAAGTGTTGGAATGAAATTCCGTCAATTCCATCAGTCTCAAAATGTGAAATCTGACTGTGATAGTTGTCAGTTTCAAATTCCAAGTCTTTTTGAAGATTTGAAGTCCTAAGTTGTGAAATTGTTGAAATATAACCTTTGGGTTTACTTTGGTCAACATTCATGGTTCAGATCCTTGGATCAGGATTCAAAGAGTTTCGTTGGATTTGGAGGATGATTTTAGGCCTAGGTGAGGTCTTGGTTTATTTTTGAGACGTCCAGATCTTATTTTAGCCTTTTTAGGCGTGAATTAGTTTCTTCTCGGTTTTCACAGATATTGAGTCAAGGAGACCACAGATTCATGTTTTGACGATTCCATTGAGTTTGCAAGGTTGAGTATAATTGATTTCCATATGGGGTTTGTGTGTACGGGGTTTCAAATGAATCCTAAGGGTCCTTCCAAGGTTTTGTGAGTTGGCTGATTCTTTCTGGTGTTTGTTTCTTCTGTATCTCATGATCTTGAGAAGGAGCTCGCTTTTGCGAGGTGTTTTTTACTTTCGTGAATGGATGAATTTACCTTGACCTTCGCGACCGCGAAGGGCCTATTCGTGATCGCGAGCTTCACAAAAGTAAAGGCTTTCCTTTTCGATGCCAAAGATTTTAGAGGGGCTCGCTTAAGCCGAACTCCATGTCACTTTGCTGATCCCTAAGAGGGTTTTTGGCCTTCCATTGCGGGGTTTAAGGACATTTTTCCAATTTTGAGCTTTAGGGACCCTTGGTGGCGGTTTTTGGAAGGATTCTCTGTGCTAGATCAGCTGGGTAGGTTTTTTATGCTAAACCTCCATTTTTCATTGATTAGTTATGAGTTTTAACATCAAAATATGGGATTTTTATTGGTAAATAATGAAGTTTTTCAAGAACCCAAGTTCTTACTTAAAATGAAGTTGGTGAACTAGTTTTAAGTCCTTTTTTTTAAAAATGATTTTACCTAATGATTTCCTAAAGCATTGAGTAATGTTTTCAAGTATTCAATTTCAGATTCAAACCTTAAATTTAGAATTGGGTTTGGTGTAGCTTGACCCCCATTTCAAGAGGATTGATATGTGTATTGTTGTATCCGGAAATTTATTGTGAATACTTGCTTGTGCATAGATTGTGTGGGTTTGTAAGTGATTCTGAAGAGGATGACTCAACTATTGGAGTGGTTGTTGATTGATTTAAGGAAAATGGCTTCCTAAACCTTGTATTCTAGTTGAATTTGTATGCTTCCTTCATTGCTCATATGTTGGGAGTAATAGGAATGAGTTGAAGGGTTACATTGTCTACTTGTTACTTTTAAATGAACAAAGGGGCTGAAATGAAAAAGGCTATGTGTTGAACATGATAATGTGAATTTCCTTAATGTAACCCTCAATGATTGATTGATGAAATGCTTGAAAGCATAATTATGTACTTGGATTGGGTAATTTTTTTCTCTTCTATGTGGTGTGATATTGCTAGCATGCATTAATTATGGGACACCATGATGAGACATGTAATGATTATGAAGTCGAGGCATTTTCTGGCAAGTGTTATTATGCTGAGGTCTTTGCCAGCGAGTGTGATTTGGCCGAGGTCATTACAGACAAGTGTTAATATACCGAGGTCAATTCTGGCAATGGTTATAAAGCCAATAGGAAATGGTTTCGACAAGAGATTGATTATTTTGACTTGATGTATTTAAAGCGTATGTGTGAATTGCTTGATATTTGAGATTGGTGTACTTGTGGTGTGTGACTCAACTACTTGAGTTTGAAGTTGACTTATTTGATTCCTTTAATTGTTCAATTATGGTGATTGAACTAAGAAATATTGGGCAGGTGAGTCGTGTATTGTAGAATTGTTTGGTTGGGATGATTTCTACGTTGTAGTTTGAGGAGCTTCGGTAGGAGAGTCGGTGGTACTCAATTTCTAGCCAGTTCCTTATTTAGTAGGTTGCTTGATGGGTACCAAGTTGTTGGTACTCACCCCTTGCTTCTACACTTGTGTAGGTTTCGAGCTCGAACCCATGTTATCTCTTTCTCTTTCTTTGATCTCAAGGCTTCTCAAGGACTTGAAGAGGTAGTTTCTTATCATTTGGCGGGACCTCTTTTTCATTTTCTTACACTTTATTCTATTTGAGAAACAAACACTGAGACTTTTATTTTTATTTCTTAATTGTTATACCCCGGAAACTAGTAAGTTATACTAGAGAGTTCTAGAGCTTTTCGTAAGAGTTTTAGAGTTTGGTATGAGGGATAGAATTGTAAAATTATTCCCGTACTTAGAATGAGGGTTTTAGGGTTAGGGTGTCAAGGTACGACTACCCAAGGACCTACCCAAGAGGCCCTTGAGGAGGACCTCAAAACAGCCCTGAAAGCTGTCATAAACAGCCTCCCACGAAGGGCATCTACGGCCAGTAGATGGACCCACGCCCCGTGGGTTGGGTTGTGAGTCAAGGCTGAAGCTTCCCTACAATGTTGAGCTGCATACCTCCACCTACAGAGATGCAGCATGGACAGTAGACCAACCCACGGTCCGTGGGTGGGGGTCTCGTGAGTGGGGCAGATTTTTGAGTTTGAGTTTTTAAGTTAGGGGCTTAGGGGTTAATTGGTAATTAGTTAGGGGTTAAGGGAGGTCAGTTAGTTAGTTATTAAACAAAATATATGAGCCTAATAAACCCCTAAACTAAGTCAATTAGCTCATTCTTCCAAGACCCCAAATTCTATCTAAATAATTCTCTCTCTAGAACTGAAGAAGAAGAAGAAGATAATGAAGTAGGGCAGATTTCCTCCTTACGTTCAATCTTGGTTAGGGCATTTGTTTAAGGTATGTTAGCTTAATAATCTATGGGTTCTTCCACCCACAGAGCCCGCTAGGTTTTTCCCCAATTGTGAAGTCAAAACCCAACTCTAGCTAGGGTTTCTTCCTACATTGTGGGTAGTGTTTAGGTATGATTCCAATCTAGTGGATAATACCTAATTATGAATGATTTAGCATTGAATTATGATATTATGATGAATTTATGTGATTTATATGGTAAACCCTAGTCTAATTGATGAATTTGATATTGTGTGGGTTTATGCCATGAAAGGTGAAATTGAAGAATTAGAATTGATCTTCTAAAATCAATGTCATGTGTAGTAATTGTTCAAGGTTAGGAACATGTAGACATGAATTGAATTAGACTTATTGAATATGAAGTATCATAACTAGTAAAGTTGAATTTGAACCTTTATGATCAATTATGACTAAAATCACTTACTAATGATGGATGTTATTAGAATACCTTAAAATCAAGGTATAATGATGATAGAAAGAAGTAAAGCTTGAGATTAAGGTTTGTAGTCATCAATGTTAGGGCTTTGGGGGTAAAGCTAACATGATGTAATCTTCTTGTGTATTGTTTCTCATTTACACACTTAGGCATAAATATGCTAGGAGATCCAAGGTTCTCTCACATAGAGTGATTCTAGGTTGGCTTAATAACCTAAAATGAATCGAAGCTTGTTAGTCTAGAATAGCTTGAAGTTGTGACATATATTCCCTTCATGTATAGCTTGACTTGGTAAGACAAGGCCAAGATTGACAGATTAGGATTGAGGATTTACACTCTCCTAAGGGTAGCTTGACTTAGCATTGAAAGATGCATGTCAAGGGTAGCATGAGTTAGGAGTAGTCATGGTAGCCTAGGATTGAGGATTTATACTCTCCTAAGGGTAGCTTGAACTAGCATCATTAGGATGCTTTCATGATAGCATGACTTGGTTTGGCCAAACCATTTCATGGTAGCTTTAGGATTGAGGACTTATACTCTCCTAAGGGTAGCTTAGGATTGAGAATCATACTCTCCTAAGGATAGCTTACATTAGTATCTTGGTGTGCTTGTAAGGGTAGCTTGACTTTGCATTGTAAGATGCATTTCAAGGGTAGCTTAGGATTGAGGACTTATACTATCCTAAGGGTAGCATAGGATTGAGGATCAATACTCTCCTAAGGGTAGATTGACTTTGCATTGTAAGATGCATTTCAAGGGTAGCTTGAGCTACGGTTAGTCATAGTAGCTTAGGATTGAGGACTTATACTCTCCTAAGGGTAGCTTAGGATTGAGAATCATACTCTCCTAAGGATAGCTTTCATTTGTATCATAGTTTAATTGTAAGGGTAGTATGACTTAGTTGGTCTAGGACTACTTCATAGTAGCGAGAATGGAACACTCTTACCCATCCTAGAGTAGGTTGGACTTGCATGTTAATGTGCCTTCCAAGGTAGTTAGTTTAGCATAATATAGTTATGTTAGTAAGATGATAGCATGGTCTATCCTAATAGGGGGTTATTCCTTGGTAGCCTTGAATTGAGAAATAGAATCCATTCATGTGTTGTGACTTGCCTTGTACTAAATAGAGAAGTACCTTAAATGACTTATGGCAAATAATAAAGAGGGACTAGTCCCCAACTAGTGAGTAAGTATGATAGACTAAGATGGTACTTAGTGTGGATTGTAGTATGGGATGATATTCATACATTGCACAAGTATGACTTGAAGCTACTTATGAAGTGTTCTCTTATATAGTATAGACTTAGCCTGGGTTGTTTCTATACTTGCCTTCCAAGATATGTTTGGCTAAAGGTGATAGTTCCCTTGTCTAAATGAAGTAAGCTAAGAATAGACTGAATGAATGGTAAGTATGCATATGGTGACTTCAAGGTTATGCTTCGTGTGAAGGGTATTATGGGATGCCTTTCATGCATTGCACAAGTGTGCTTTCAGGTATCTTAGGAGTATAGTGCTCTTATGGTAGAAAAGCTTAAAGACTTGACCATGTATATAGACTATGGTCAAGATGACCAAAAAGGGATACTTAGCTTGGGTGGTATTATGGGATGCTATTCATGCATTGCACAAGTATTGCTTTTAGGTTACTTGAGAGTAGTTCTATTATGGTATAGATGACTAAAGAGTTGAATTAATGATTATATGATGCTTATGTTGGAGACTTTGCTTATGATTATGATATTGTCTCTTATGCTTATAGTTTATGTTTTATGAAGTATGTCATATGATTATGGATTATGTCTTATATTGACTAACCCTTGTCTTATGCTTTTATGATTATGCTAGCTAACATATTTAGTACAATTTTCTAACGCATACTTTGCCTACATTCTCATCAAATGTAGGGTTTGGAGATTGAGTTCTACTCTTGGAGATAAGTTTCTAGAAGTGTCAAGGAGTTGAAGATTTGGTGAGTCCTTATAGCTTCGAGGACAACACCCATTAATTCCTTTATGTCTTTTATTTCATATTGAGACTATTGTATGGGCTATGTCCTAAGAGTTTTGTTCTAAAGTTGTGTTAGATGGTTTGAAATAAAAGTGTAGTAAAGACTTCCACTTGCATTTTATGAAAATGACTTCGATTGTATGGATAAATGTTATTAAATTTTCCATACTTTTCTATTATCTTATGTTATGATATGCTAAGGGCTTGTATGAGATCCCTTCGGGGTAAAGTACGCCATGTTACATCTAGGGTGTACCCCTGGGTCGTGACAAACTTGGTAATCAGAGCATAAGGTTTAGAATGGTTCTAGGATTGTCTCAAACCACATGTAGTATAGTCTTGTTCATAAATGTGAAGCGCGCGACATTTATGAATAGGAGGCTATTGGATGTTTAGGAAATCACACTTCTTCATTCTCTAAGTCGTGCCGTAGAGTTTAACTCTAAAGGTCTCTCTCCTATTCCTTTTTCCGATGGTCTTTAGGATATGACCACTCAAAGTGCTTATGCTACAAGGAGTGAGGGAGAAAGGTTGGTTGTGATGCCAATTATGGCTATGTGACTTGATAGATTTGAGATGATAGATTGTGATGTTGTCTTTAGTATAAATGGGTTGCATTATGGTTATGATTAGTATATGATAGAACCTGACTTAGTCATGATGTGTTTTGGAGGTATGTTGATGCATTTGATGAATAGGGTGTTTGAGTAATGCCTAGAAAGGTTGAGTGAATAGATTCCTCTAAGAAGAGTAGAATTGTAATTCATCTTGGTTTAGAATCATTTTGGGTGATGGGTGAAAAATCTTAGTGATGACTTGTTCCGACCTTGGAGTTGAAATAAATAAGGCTTAGAAGAGTCCATATAGGCTTACTCCCAAGGGGGAGATGATGTGCTTAGATAGCAATGTTGTTGAGAGTTCGTGATGTTCATGAGTTAGGTTTGCTTAAAATTCTCACCTTGAGAGGTGTAGTGAGTATGAGAAGTTTAGTCCCGGCTTGGTAGGCTTATGTGAGATCTTGAATGGTGTTAGTAAGGTTGATTGTGAGCTAGAGTTGCTTAAAGAGAACCTCTCTAAGTTAGAAGAATCGGTGGGGATCTTAGACCGGCAAGTTAAGAAATAGAAGAACAAGGAAGTTGTTCCCATGAAAAAGTTAAGGTGTGATCTTTTAGTAAGGGTTTAGTTGAGGGTTCTACTTGGGAAGTCTAGGGCCAATGAGAAGTCCCGATATCCTCATTCTTTTTCCTTGTATTCCTCCTTTAGCATTTAAGATCTTGAGATGATAAGTTCCTCTTGATTTGCTTTTATATGAAGCCATGTGTGATTTTTGTTTTGCCATGATTTCCTAATATGCATGTTCATGAAAATGCTTAGGTCTTGTTAGAAATGACTTATATGCATTGTTTTGGCTCATGTTGTAGTGCATTTGAGTAGAATTGCATATAGACTACATGAGATGAGTTAATGAGCATGCCTTTAGTTTGGAGTTGAAAGATTCCTCCTTTCATAAATGCTTTTTGAGAGTAATTTGCATTTAGGCTCCATGAGTGTGTGTTGAGCATGTTTTAGCTAGGAGATGTTAGTTCCTCCTTGAAAATGAGTAGATATAGAATTTCATGCATTTTGGGTTGGTAGAAGTAGTTCCTACTCCCTTGTGTTGCATTGAATGTGTTTAGCATAGAATTGAAGTTTTCTTCCTTGGTCGAGTGCATTTAGATGTAGTGCATGCATGATGGGCTTCTAGTCTAGATTTGTGACTTTAAGGTGTGTTTAGAATCGTCATTCGGGGATGAATGATCCCAAGGGGGAGATATTGTTATACCTCGGAAATTAGTAAGTTAGACTAGACAGTTCTAGAGCTCTTCGTAAGAGTTTTAGATTTTGGTATGAGGGATAGAATTGTAAAATTATTCCCGTACTTAGAATGAGGGTTTTACGGATAGGGTGTCAAGGTACGACTCCCCAAGGACCAACCCAAGGGGTCCTTGAGGAGGACCTCAAAACAGCCCCAAAAGCTGTCAAACAACAGCCTCCCACGAAGGGCATCTACGGCCAGTAGATGAACCCAAGCCCCATGGGTTGGGTTTGTGAGTCAAGGATGAAGCTTCCCTGCAATGTTGAGCTACAGACCTCCACCTATGGAGGTGCAGGACGGACAGTAGACCCATCCATGGTTTGTGGGTGGAGGTCTTGTGAGTGGGTTGGATTTTTGAGTTTGAGTTTTTAAGTTAGGGGTTTAGGGGTTAATTAGTAATTAGTTAGAGGTTAAGGGAGGTCGTTTAGTTAGTTATTAAACCACCTATATAAGCCTAATAGATCCCTAAACTAAGTCAATTAGTTCATTCATCCAAGACCCGAAATTCTCTCTCTTGGAGTGAAGAAGAAGAAGAAGAGAAGGAAGTAGGGTAGATTTCCTCCATTGTTACAAGCTTGGTTAGGGCTTTGGTTTAAGCTATGTTAGATTAATCATCTATGGGTTCTTCCACCCATATAGCCCCCTAGGTTTCCCCCAATTGTGAAGTCAAAACCCAACTCTAGCTAGGGTTTCTTCGTACATTGTGGGTAGTGTTTATGTATGATACCAATCTAGTGGATAATACCTAATTATGAATGAATTATCATTAAATTATGATATTATGATTAATTTATGTGATTTATATGGTAAACCCTACTCTAATTGATGAATTTGATATTGTGTGGGTTTATGCCATGAAAGGTGAAATTGAAGAATTAGAATTGATCTTCTAAAATCAATGTCATGTGTAGTAATTGTTCAAGGTTAGGAACGTATAGACATGAATTGAATTAGACTTTTTTGAATATGAAGAATCATAACTAGTAAAGTTGAATTTGAACCTTTATGATCAATTATGACTAAAATCACCTACTAATGATGGATGTGATTAGAATACCTTAAAGTCTAGGTATAATGATGATCAAAATAAGTAAAGCTTCATATTAAGGCTTGTAGTCATCAATGTTAGGGCTTTGGGAGTAAAGCTAATATGATGTGATCTTCTTGTGTATTGTTTCTCATTTACACACTTATGCATAAATATGCTAGGAGATCCAAGGTTCTCTCACATAGAATGATTCTAAGTTGGCTTCATAACCTAAAATGAATCAAAGCTTGTTAGTCTAGAATAGCTTAAAGTTGTGACATATGTTTCCTTCATGTATAGCTTGACTTGGTAAGACAAGACCAAGATTGATAGCTTAGGATTGAGGAATTACATTCTCCTCAGGGTAGCTTGACTTAGTATTGTAAGATGCATGTCAAGGGTAGCATGGGTTAGGAGTAGTCATGGTAGCCTAGGATTGAGGATTTATACTCTCCTAAGGGTAGCTTGAAATAGCATCATTAGGATGCTTTCATGATAGCATGACATGGTTTGGCCAAGACCATTTCATGGTAGCTTTAGGATTGAGGACTTATACTATCCTAAGGGTAGCTTAGGATTGAGATTCATACTCTCCTAAGGATAGATTACATTAGCATCTTGGTGTGCTTGTAAGGGTAGCTTGACTTTGCATTGTAAGATGCATTTCAAGGGTAGCTCAGGATTGAGGATCCATACTCTCCTAAGGGTAGCTTAACTTTGCATTGTAAGAAGCATTTCAAGGGTAGCTTGAGTTAGGGTTAGTCATGGTAGCTTAGGATTGAAGACTTATACTTATACTCTCCTAAGGGTAGCTTAGGATTGAGAATCATACTCTCTTAAGGATAGGTTGCATTTGTATGATAGAGTACTTGTAAGGGTAGTATGACTTAGTTGGTCTAGGACTATTTCATGGTAGCTAGGATGGAACACTTGTACCCTTCCTAGAGTATCTTGGACTTGCATGTTAGTGTGCCTTCCAAGGTAGTTAGTTTAGCATAATATAGTTATGTTAGTAAGATGATAGCATGGTCTAGCCTATTAGGGGGTTATTCCTTGGTAGCCTTGAATTGAGAAATATAATCCATTCATGTGTTGTGACTTGCCTTGTACTAAGTAGATAAGTACCTTAAATGACTTATGGCAAATAGTAAATAGGGACTAGTCCCCAACTAGTGGGTATGTATGAAAGCCTAAGGTGGTACTTAGTGTGGATAGTAGTATGGGATGCTATTTATATATTGCACAAGTATGACTTGAAGCTACTTATGAAGTGTTCTCCTAGATAGTATAGACTTAGCTTGGGTTGTTGTTGTACAAGATATGTTTGACTAAAGGTGATAGGTCCCTTGTCTAAATGAAGTAAGCTAAGAAAGAGACCCAATGAATGGTAAGTATGCATATGGTGACTTCAAGGTTATACTTAGTGTGAAGGGTAGTATGGGATGCCTTTCATGCATTGCACAAGTGTGCTTTAAGGTTTCTTAGGAGTATAGTCCTCTTATAGTAGAAAATATTAAAGACTTGACCATGTGTATAGACTATGGTAAAGATGACCAAAAAGGGATACTTAGCTTGGGTGGTATTATGGGATGCTATTCATGCATTGCACAAGTATTGCTTTTAGGTTACTTGAGAGTAGTTCTATTATGGTATAGATGACTAAAGAGTTGAATCATTGCTTATATGATGCTTATGTTGGAGACTTTGCTTATGATTATGATATTGTCTCTTATGTTTATAGTTTATGTTTTATAAAGTATTTCATATGATTATGGATTATGTCTTATGTTGACTAACCCTTGTCTTATGCCCTTATGATTATGCTAGCTAACATATTTAGTACATTTTTCTAACGCATACTTTGCCTACATTCTCATCAAATGTAGGGTTTGGAGATTGAGTTCTACTCTTGGAGATAAGTTTGTAGAAGTTGCAAGGAGTTGAAAATTTGGTGAGTCCTCATATCTTCGAGGACAACACCCATTATTTCCTTTATGTCTTTTATTTCATGTTGAGACTATTGTATGGGCTATGTCCCAAGAGTTTTGTTCTAAAGTTGTGTTAGATGGTTTGAGACAAAAGTGTAGTAAAGACTTTTGCTTGCATTTTATGAAAATGACTTCGATTGTACGGATAAAAGTTTTTAAATTTTCCATACTTTTCTATTATCTTATGTTATGATATGCTAAGAGTTTGTATCAGACTCCTTCGGGGTCAAGTATGCCATGTTACTTCAAGGGTGTACCCCTGGGTCGTGACATTAATTTCATACATATGTATTTAGTGGCTTATACATGTGATAACCATATTTTGGGGGTTTAAATAGAAAAATTAGTTTTCCACTATATCTAGTTCTTGTTTTTATTTTTATTCCGCTTTTGTTTCATTTTTATTAGGTGGAGGCTAATTTGTCTTGGTAGGAAAAGACAAGTGTCATCACGTCCATTTTTGGGTCATGAATAATGTTATCAGAACCCCTGATTCATAGGTCCAATATGTGTACAAGGAAAGTCTAAGAAGAGTCTTGAGTATCGTTACAGAGACATATGTAATTATCTTAAAGAGGCTACACATATTGTTAGGAAACTTCCTTCTATTCATCATTTCTTATCGTGCATGGTTTCCTTCGCTAGTCCTAAGTTACCGCATGTTATTTTGGCAGATGTCTAGGACCAGAGCTTCTGTTTAAAGTGATAGAAGGAAGGTAGTCCTCGAGCATGTTGTTAAGGACCCAACTAGGAGTAGAGATAGGGGTCATACTCGTGGAGTAGCACCAGGTAGAGGTCATGCCGGTGGAGCAGAAGCAGGCAGAGGTAAGGTTAGAGAGGCTTCTCCTATGCCACAGGTTGAGGTTGCTGAGGACTAGGTTCCTCTCGAGTTTGGAGTTCCATCATCTCATAAGCTTTACTGAGGATGCTTGGGGTGATAGAGAACCTTTTTCCGAGTGGTGCGCCCGGCACATCCCAGGGTGCTTAGACGATAGTAGGGGAGCAGACTCCAGGTGTTCATGTTAAGGTGTGCCAGACACCAGTGGTTCCTGCACCAGCTGTTGGTGCATAGATTTCTCCTAAGGTTATATTGACATAAGCTAATCAGTAGTTCTATGAGAGGTTTCAGAAGATGAAACCACCCTAGTTTTAGGATGGTCAAAGCGAGGATGCTCATGAGTTTTTGACTTTGTTCCACTAGACGCTTGAGGCATGGGTATGGTGAATACTTGTGGTGTCCAATTTGTTGCACTTTAGCTTTGTGGTCGGGCTAAAGAGTGGTAGAGAACTTTTTTGAGGTCTAGACCAGTTGGATCTCCTACAACAGAGTGGGATGCATTTTCTAGTGCTTTATAGGACCGCTTAATTTTATGAGCATGAGAGAGGAGAGTAGTGTAAGGTTTGAGAGCTTGACCCAAGGTGGTCTGTCTATGATAGAGTATAAGGCCCATTTTCGTGAGCTTTCTAGACATGCTATGACTATTGTCCGGTATAAGGCTTAGAGTGTAGCACCTCGGACTTGAGAAAATAAAAAATGTAGCTTTCCAGAATCTGGTGTCAGAACCAACGGAAACAACCCACGGACCGTAGGTAGGGTCCCGTGGTTCTGTCCCAGACTTAGGGATATTTCAGAATCTTAAGGTGAGACCTACGGTCGTGGTCCACGGTCCATCTAGGGACACACGGACCGTAGATGGACTCCATCGTTGGGGTACAAATTTTTATGGTCCTTGATCCCACCCACAGTCAATTAGTATGGTCCGTAATTGAACCTACAGACTATAGGTCTGGCCGTAGGTGAGGGTCAGCAGACAATTAGAGGAAAATTGTTGTTGGGTCAACTTCAAACAGTCATATCTTTTAGCACATTAGGTGTCCCATGACCTATCAAATGAAATATAATTGAATCCTCTTTCCAACGCCACCGAGTTTGCTAAATCCCATCTCGGAGTGAAAAGTTATGTTCGTTTTAGTGAAGCCTTGTCGGGCATAGCTTGACCGACGACCCCTACCGATGATTGGTAGGTCAACTAACGGTCCGTAGGTCCCTCCATGGATGACCTTCGTCACCTTTTAAGTTAGGGTCATTTAGGTCTTTTTCATATGTGTTAGGGACATTAAAATACGTTGTTTAATGCCTAAACTACGTCATTTTACTCACTTTAGGCCTAATAACTTAGTCAGACATAACCAAAACCTTTATTCTCTAAAATCCATCAAACTTAGAGCAAAAGGGAGAAGAAAGAAGTAATTGTTTCCCAAGAACA
The DNA here is from genome assembly GCA_036250505.1 of Solanum acaule. NCBI lineage: Eukaryota > Viridiplantae > Streptophyta > Magnoliopsida > Solanales > Solanaceae > Solanum > Solanum acaule. The sequence continues at coordinate 23,458 of JAJOOR010005068.1, read as the reverse complement.
ATCAGAAGGTTTGCTTCAAGTTTTAGCCCCAAAATCGAAGGATTTTTTCGTAGATTTCGTCACCAGGTGTGTGGGGTTTCACTAGTGGTTCATTTCATCCACTAGGTTCCTAGAATTCAGTCAAATTCTTGATTCTCTATAGCTTGTTTAGACCCAGGGTTTCTAAAACCTTGGATAATTGTTGTGATTTAGCTATTTTAGTATTCGTAATCGAATTATCATGTTTTCTTGGAAAATTTACTTAGTTTCTTACATGAAACTCAGAACCCTAGTTGTGTAGATTCTATTAGTTCATGAATTACAGTTGCTATGTTAGTTAAACTTATAAACATGCTTCAGTTTACGAATGTTACATTGTTAGTTCCTGAATGTTGCATTATCAGATTTGCATGTTAGAACAGAACTATCCAGTATTTCAGTTATGTTGTGTCATACATATTTCCAGTTGGGAGTAGGCTTAGCACTGAGTTGTATTAGGGTTCAGCGTACCCTCATAGTCCCAGAACTACGGTCCCTTGTAGGATTATAAGTCCCCTCTGTTGGGTATCAGATTTAGTGATCACGTCAGTCATTTCTCTATACCCCTGGCAAGGTATATTGGGTCCTCTCGAAGGGGCGTATACATCGGACTCCACGTTTAGCTCATGTTGTTTTATGTCAGTTTATAGTAGCTCCCACAGTCAGACTCTAGTTCATTTGACCAGGTTTTTAGTTTATACATCAATATTCAGTCTAAGCATGTTTTGTTCATTATTAGTATTTGGTCATTGCATTTTGCTCAGTTTTAAGTATGTTTCAGTATTATAATTCTGTTATGATTATATCATTGCTTAGTTATGCATTGTTTAACTTATATATTTTGTTTAGCTATTATCTATATCCTACATGCTCAGTACATTCCAAGTACTGACGCATACTCTGCGCTACATCCTTTCATGATGTAGGTTCAGGTATTCAGCATCGAAATCACGCTTAGATCGACCTTTGGGCTGTACTCAATAGCTTCAGTGGTAAGTCCTCATACTTTGAGGACAACAAACATGCATTTAATTTTTTAGTCTTTTATTCGTTTTTCAATCTTGCTAGAGTTAGCTGGGGGCATGTCCCAACAACTCTAGTCAGATTGAGGTTTTTCAGACATAATACTAAAATCAGTTTGACTTGTTAAGTTTATCTTTCAGTATTGTTAATCTCTTAGTATGTTTTTATACTTCAAATTAGTTGGGTATTCCCCACTTTCAGTTATCAATTGATTTAGCTACCGCAATAGTTCATGTTTTCATTTAGATATCTTTCTGTATGCTTATGATATGCCTGCTTCAGGGTTAGCTTGGGGTCACTCGTGATCCTAGCTCCCGTGTTACGTCAAGGGGGTAGCCTTGGGGCGTGACAAAGTTGGTATCAAAGTATTAGTATTAAGAGTCCTAGGATATCTGAAAGTCGCACTAAGTAGAGTCTGTTTCATGGGTGTGAAGTTCACAACATTTATTAGAGGAAGGCTACGAAGTGTTTGAAGAAAAACTTCACTTTCCTTGATATTCTTAACATGTATGGGTATGATCCAACTTCTCTTTGCTAATCTTTTGTTATGCATTTCAGATCATGCCTCCTCGTAGAGCTTATGTATGGAATGCTAATGCACGCAATGCTAACGCAGTTCCTTCAGTCTCGAACCATGAGGTTACGAATGCAGAATTTTGGAATGCAATCCAACTTTTGGCTTATTGTGTAGCTAACCAGAACAATCAGCAGGTCCCAGTACCTACTAACACCAACAGTGGTTCAGTGGCAGCTAGGGTTCCAGATTTTGTTTGAATGAATCTGCCTGAGTTTCTAGGGTCGTAGATTGGTGAGGACCCACATAATTTCATTGACAAGGTTAAGACAATCTTTGGAGTGATGCAAGTGACTAGTAATGATAGGGTGGAGTTGGCATCCTACCAGCTTAAGGATGTGGCTCATATATGGTTCACGCAGTGGAAGGTCAATAGGGGTGCGGTTGCAGCTCCTGTGACTTGGGAGTGTTTTATTGGAGCTTTTCTGGATAGATTCTTCCCAAGAGAGTTGAGAGAAGCCAAGGCACAAAAGTTTATGAATATGAGGAAGGGTACAATGTCAGTCCAAGAATACAGACTTAAGCAGCTCTCCAGGTATGCTCTACACACGGTTGTTGATTTGAGGGCACAAATGAGTAAGTTCTTATTTGGGGTGTCCGATTTGGTGAATACTGAGAATGCTATGCTGTTAGGGGATATGAACATATCTAGGCTTATGAGTCATGCTCAGCAGGTTGAGGGAGATAAGCTTAGGGAAATGGCTAAGGACAACAAGAAGCATAGGATAAGGAATTATGTATACTCTCAGCAGAAATTAAGTGGTGGAAATCGCTCATAGTTTCAGCAGAGGTCTACAACCCCAGCACCTTCCTCAACTAGTGCTCCATCCCCCAGGTTTCGATAGGATCAGAAAGGTAGGGCATTAGGCTCTCCGTCTCAGGGGAGTAATTCAGGTAACAGGACTTTCCCAACTTGTCCAAAGTGTGGTAAGACCATCAAGGGGAGTGTCTTGCAGGAAATGAATGGTTCTTTAGTTGTGGTCAGTCCAGCCATAGGTTGAAGGATTTCCCTTTAGCCAGGCACGGGAAAGGTGGTAACAATAATAGGGCTCAATCGACAGCTCCAACAGCACCAACAGGTCGCCCAACTCAGTAGGGTGCTTCATCTTGTACAGGTGGGGTCAGCACCTGAATAGGTTGTATGTTCTGCATACTCGCTATGACCAGGAAGATTCTCCTGATGTGGTCACTAGTACGTTATGAGTCTTTCATTTAGATGTTTATGCATTGTTAGATCTAGGGGATACTCTTTCTTTTGTAACTCCCTATATAGCAGTAAACTTCGATGTCAGTATAGAAACTCTTCCAGAACCTTTCTCAGTCTCTACTCTAGTTGGTGACCCAGTTATAGCTAGATGGGTATACAGAAATTGCCCTGTCACAGTCTCTCAGAAAGTCACCTCAGCAGATCTTGTAGAGTTAGAAATGGCAGACTTCAACATCATTCTAGGCATGGATTGGTTACATTCATGTTATTCCTTAGTCAATTGTAGAACCAAAATCGTTTATTTTCAGTTTCCAAATGAGGTAGTCTTTAGAGTGGAAGGGTAGTTGTGCAGTGCCTATATGTCGATTTATCTCTTATCTTAACGCTAGAAGGATGATTTCCAAAGGGTATGTCTATCATCTTGTTCGGGTTAAGGACTCAAGCTCCGAAACCCCAACTCTTGAGTCAGTCCCAGTAGTAAATGAGTTTCCAGAAGTATTTCCAAAAGATCTTCCGGAGTTCCTCCCGAAAGGGAAATTGACTTCAAAATTCATCTCCTTCAAGATACCCAGCCTATTTCGATTCCTCTTTATAGAATGGCTCCAGTTGAGCTTAAGGTATTTAAAGAATAGTTGAAATACCTTCTAGATAAAGGCTTTATCAGACCTAGTGTCTCTTTATGGGGTGCTCCAATGTTGTTTGTGAAAAAGAAAGATTGATCTCTCAAAATATGTATTGACTATCAGCAGTTGAACAAAGTCACAATCAAGAATAAGTATCCCATCCCCAAAATTGATGACTTGTTTGACCAACTTCAGGGTGCTAGTTACTTTTCTAAGATAGACCTTAGATACAACTATCATCAGCTCAGAGTCAGAGCTAGTGATATTCCAAAGACAACTTTCGTAACTCAGTATGGTCATTATGAATTTGTAATTATATCTTTTAAACTAACAAATGCTCCTGCAACTTTCATGGATTTAATGAACAAGGTGTTCGAACAGTATTTGGACTTGTTCATCATCGTCTTTATTGATGATATCCTTATTTATTCTTGGAATAAGGAGGAGCATGCGACTCATCTGAGAGTTGTTCTTCAAACTCTCAAGGATCGCCAGTTATTTGCTAAGTTCAGCAAATGTGAATTCTGGTTACAGTCAGTCACTATCCTTGGTCATGTGGTATCTAGTGAAGGAATGTGAGTGGGTTCTCATAAAATTGAGGCAGTGAAGCAATTTCCCAAACCAACCTCTCCAATAAATATCAACAGTTTCTTGGGTTTGGCCGGTTATTACAGGAGATTTGTCGAAGGATTTTCATCCATAACTTCCCCATTGACCAAGTTGACTCAGAAGAAGGTCAAATTTCAGTGGTCAGATGAATGTGGGAAAAGCTTCTCAGAAATAAAGACTAGGTTGACTACAACTCTTGTCTTGACTCTACCAGCTGGCTCAGATGGTTATGTGATTTAATTTGGTGCATCTAGAGTCGGCCTAAGTTGTGTGTTGATGCAGCGAGGTAAGGTCATAACTTATGCTTCTAGACAACTTACAATACATGAGAAGAACTACCCGACTCATGATCTCGAGCTTGCAGCCATAGTGACATTTCGAAGACAGCTTTCAGAACTTAGTATGGTCATTATGAATTTGTATTCATGTCTTTTGGACTAACAAATGCTCCTGTAGCTTTCATGGATTTAATAAACAAGGTGTTCAAACAGTATTTGGACTTGTTCGTCATCGTCTTTATTGATGATATCCTTATTTATTCTCAAAATAAGGAGGAGCATGTGACTCATCGGAGAGTTATTTTTCAAACTCTCAAGGATCGCCAGTTATTCGCTAAGTTCAGCAAATTTGAATTTTGGTTACAGTCAGTCACTTTCCTTGGTCATGTGGTATCTATTGAAGGAATCCGAGTGGATTCTCAGAAAATAGAGGCAGTGAAGAAATGGCCCAGACCCACCTTTCTAAAAGATATTAGAAGTTTCTTGGGTTTGGCTGGTTTTTAGTTGAAGGATTTTCATCCATAGCTTTCCCATTGACCAAGTTGACTCAGAAGAAGGTCAAATTTCAGTGGTCAGATGAATGTGATAAAAACTTCTCATAACTAAAGACTAGGTTGACTACAACACCTGTCTTGACTCTACCAGATGGCTCAAATGGTTATGTGATTTATTGTGATGCATCCAGGGTCGGCCTAGGTTATGTGTTGATGTAGTGAGTTAAGGTCATAGCTTATGCTTCTAGACAACTTAAGGTGCATTAGAAGAACTACCAGACTCATGACCTCAAGCTTCCAGCCGTAGTATTGGCCCTAAAGATTTGGAGACATTACTTTTATAGTGTTCATGTAGATGTGTTCACTGATTATAAGAGCCTCCAGTATGGGTTTAGCCAGAAAGAGTTGAATCTCCTTAAGAGGAGATGGCTTGAGTTCCTCAAGGACTACGATATGAATGTGCTTTACCATCCTGGTAAGGCCAATGTAGTGGTAGATGCTCTCATTAGACTATATGGGTAGTGTAGCACATGTTGAGGAAGAAAATAAGGAATTAGTAAGAGATGTTCACCGGCTTGCTCGCTTAGGTGTGGGTCTTACGAACATGTCAGATGGTGGTGCGATAGTTCAGAATGGGTCAGAATTTTCATTGGTAGTGGAAGTTAAGGAAAAACATGATAGTGATCCTATATTACATAAGTTAAAAAGTGCAGTTCATCAGCAGAAAGTTGAGGTTTTCTCCCAAGGGGGAGATAGTGTGCTTTGTTACCAAGGTCGCTTATGTGTTCCTAATGTGGGTGAGTTAAGGCACCAGATCCTTACAGAAGCCCATAACTCCAGGTATTCCATTCATCCAGGTGTCACTAAGATGTACCATGAATTGCAAGAAGTCTTTTGGTGGAACGGCATGAAGAGGGACATAGAAGATTTTGTGGCTAAGGACCCGTTTGGTAGGCGGTATTAGATAGAATAATCCATGGATTAAAATTTAGTCCATCTAATATATTGTTTGGTTACTTCATTTAATTTAATCCATGGATTGCTTATCCACCATATGTGGTCTTATCTTATCCCTAGAAAATGGAGGGATAACTAATCCAAGGTTTGTTAAACCTTGGATAAGACCCCTAAATGACTAAACTAATCCCTTATTCCTTTTTCTAAATTTCTTTTGTAATTTAATTTCCTTTTTATTTATATTGAAATGGTTATAAATGTTCTTTTTTAATTCACCAAATCCATTTAGTGTAATTTAATGATTTCACTAACATTGTTTTCTCCATTTTTTCTTGATTTTAATTTTATTCAAGATAGTTTGTCGATTACCCACTTGAACTATTTGTATATTTTTTTTAAAAAGAAGCTTTAGGTATTGAACAATTTAAGTAGTCTTAAATCTATGTTAAGTTTAAGATATATACTTGACCAACAAAAAATTAGAAATACGTTGTGCCATTAATGATCTTCTTAGTGGTACATCACACCTTAAAATTAATAACAATTTTATGTATATATGTATTTGATTTAACTAATTAAATGAAATAAAATATTCTTTTAAAAAAATTGTCCGGTCCGGTGGTTAGCTACTTTGATCCAATTACATGAAATAAACACTCATAATAACACAAGGGTATAATAGGAAAGAAATTTTTTGTAGAGTTTCTCAAACACTAAATTAAATGGAACGTAGTGAACCAAACACTTGACAAAAAATAATCCCTGAACTACTAATCCCTGCATTACTAATCCCTGCATTATCAATGTTTGTACCAAACGACCCCTAAGTGTCCTAATTGTCAACAAGTTAAGGTAGAACATCTAAAACCATGAGGTATGACACAAGAGATTGACATTCCTACATGGAAGTGGGAAGTTATAAAACATGGACTTGATTATAGGTTTACCTCGTACTCGCAAACAACATGACTCTATTTGGGTGATAGTTGATAGAGTTACTAAGTCCGCTCACTTCTTGGGTCAAGACTACAGATTCAGTGGAGAATTACGCTAAACTCTACATTAATATAAAAGTCAGGTTGCATGCGGTTCCCTTATTTATCCTCTCAAATAGAGGTCCTCAGTTTACCTCTCATTTTTGGAGATCATTTCAGAAAGGTCTTGGTACCCAAGTAAATCTCAGTACAGTATTTCATTCACAGACGGATAGTTAGGCAGAGCGTGCCATTAAGACCTTAGAGGACATGTTGAGAGCTTGCGAGATCGATTTCAAGGGTAGTTAGAATGATCACCTATCTCTCATACAGTTTGCCTATAATAATAGTTATCATTCCATCATTCAGATGGCCCCTTATGAGGCATTATACGGGCTTAGATACAGTTCTCTGGTTGGTTGGTTTGAAGTAGGTGAAGCAGCATTGATTGGACAAGATTCTGTTCATAAAGGTATGGAAAAAGTTCAGCTCAACAGAGATAGACTTAAGACAACTCAGAGCTATCAGAAGTCCTATGTAGATGTAATGAGAAGGGACATAGAGTTTGAGATCGATGATTGGGTTTTCTTGAAGGTGTCACCTATGAAGTGGGTGATGAGATTTAGCGAGAAAAGGGAAGATCAGTCCGAGATATGTAGGTCCATACAAAATCCTGAAGAGGTTGGTAAGGTGACTTATGAGATAGAGTTACCAGCAGAACTAGCAGCGATTCATCCAGTCTTTCACATTTCCTTGTTGAACAAGTGTGTGGGTGATCCGGCATCCATAGTGCCATTAGAGAGTGTATCTGTGAAGGATAGTCTCACTTATGAAGAGGTGCCAATTGAGATTCTTAACTGTCAAGTTCGTAGATTGAGAAATAATGAAGTCGCTTCATTGAAGGTTTTGTGGAGGAGTCAGTCTGTAGAGGGAGCTACTTGGGAAGCAGAAGCAGCCATGAAGGCCAAGTATACTCATCTCTTTCCTTCTGATTCCATTTCAGCTTCAGGTGACAGTTCCTCTCTAGTCTCTTAGTTTACTTTTGCATAATTTTCAGTCTTAGTATCATATTCCTTTAGTTGTTCTTGCATTTCAGCAATATTAGCATGTTCTTGGAACTCAGTTCAGTTAGATTTCAGTTTCTAGTACTTAGTGGTAGGGATTGCAGCTCCTTCCCTCCATACTCATCTTGTTTAGACTTCATTCGAGGATGAATGTTCCCAATGGGGAGATATTGTAACACGTCGGACTTGAGAAAATAAAAAATGTAGCTTTCTAGAATGTGGTGTTAGAACCAATGGAAACTCCACCCATGGACCGTAGGTGGAACCACAGACCGTAGGTGGGGTCTCGTGGTTCAGTCCCAGACTTAGGGAAATTTTAGAATCTAAAGATGAGACCTACGGTCATGGTCTGGTCCACGGTCTATCGATGGACCCACAGACCGTAAGTGGAGTCCATCTTTGGGGTCCAAATTTTTATGGTCTCTGATCCCACCAATGGTCAACCAGTATGGTCCGTGATTTGACCTACGGACCGTAGGTAAGGGTTAGCATCCAATTAGAGGAAAATTGATGTTGGGTCAACTTCAAACAATCATATCTTTTTGCACATAATGAATTAGGTGGCCCATGACCTATCAATTGAAAGATAATTGAATCATATTTCCAACGCCACCGAGTTTGCTAAAATCCCATCTTGGAGTAAAAATATATGCTCGTTTTAGTGAATCCCTGTTGAGCAGAGCATAACCGACGACCCCTACTGATGGTTGGTAGGTCAACCGAAGGTCTGTAGGTCCCTCTGTGGATAACATTCATCAACTTTTAAGTTAAGGTCATTTAGGTCTTTTTCCTATGTGTTGGGGCCCTTAAACTACACCTTTTAATGCCTAAACTATGTCGTTTTACTTAGTTTAAGCCTAATAACTTCGTCAGACATACCCAGAAACTTTATTCTCCAAAATTCATTAAACTTAGAGAAAAAAGGAGAAGAAAGAAGCGACAGTTTCCCAAGAATAATCAGAAGGTTTTCTTCAAATTTCAGCCCCAAAATTGAAGGATTTCTCCGTAGATTTCATTACCAGGTATGTTGGGTTTCACTAGTGGGTTCCTTTCATCCACTAGGTCCCTGGAATTCAGTCAGATTCTTGATTCTCTATATCTTGTTTAGACCTAGGGTTTCTAAAACCTTGGATAATTATTGTGATTTTGTTGTTGTAGTATTCGTAATCGAATTATCATGTTTTCTTGGAAAGTTAGCTCAGTTCCTTGCATGAAACTCCGAACCTTAGTTGTTTAGATTCTCATAGTTCATGAATTACACTTGCTAGGTTAGTTAAACAGATAAACATGCTCTAGTGTTCGAATGTTACATTGTCAGTTCCTAAATATTGCATTCTCAAATTTGCATGTCAGAACATTGAGCTATCTAGTATTTCAGTTATGTTGTGTCATACACATTTTCATTTGGGAGTAAGCTTAGCACCGTGTTGGACAAAGGTTCAACATACCCTCATAGTCCCAAAACTACGTTCCTCTGTAGGATTATAAGTCCCCTAAATTGGGCATTATATTTAGTGATCACGCCAGTCATGCCTTTATACCCTGGCAAGGTATATTGGGTCCTCTCGATGGGGTGTATACATTGGATTCCACGTTTAGCTCACGTGGTTTTATGTCGGTTAATAGTAGCTCCCACAGTCAAATTCTAGTGCATTTGACCATGTTTTCAGTTTATACCTCAGTATTCAATCTTAGCGTGTTTTGTTCATGATTAGTACTTGGTCATTGCATTTAGCTAAGTTTTCAGTATGTTTCAGTATTATTATTATTCTATTCAAATTATATCATTGCTCATTTATACATTGTTCAACTTATATAGTTTTTTCAGCTATTAACTATATCCTACATGCTCAATACATTCCAAGTACTAACGCATACTCTGCACTACACCCTTTCATGATGTAGGTTCAGGTATTCAACATCCAGATCAAGCTTAGATCGACTTTTGGTCTGTATTCAACAGCTTTAGTGGTGAGTCCTCATACATCGAGGACAACAGACATGCGTTTCATTTTTTAGTCTTTTATTCAATTTTCAATATTGCTAGAGTTAGCTGGGGGCACATCCCAGCAACTCTAGTCAGTTAGAGGCTTTTCAGACATAGTACTAGAATCAGATTGACTTGTTAAGTTTATCTTTCAGTATTGTTAAACTCTTAGCATGTTTTTATACTTCAGACTAGTTGGGTATTCCCCACTTCCAGTTATCAATTTATTTATATTTCGTAATATTTCATGTTTTCATTAGATATCTTTCAGTATGCTTATGATATGCCAGCTTTAGGGTTAGCTTAAGGTCACTCTCTAACACCCCATATCCAAAAAAAGGAAAATGAAACCAATTCTAGGAAGTCGCGGGTGCCATCTATGCAGGCCAACCATGGCCCGTGGGTTGAACCATGAACTGTAGGTGGGTTCGTGAATAGGCCACCCAAAGTAGGTTGTGTGGGAAGGAACCATGACTGGACCTACGGACCATTGCTGGGTCTACCGTATGTGGTCCAGGGGTCTGTAGGTGGCCCAAAAACCTTTGTACTTAGTGACGATTGACCAGGATGAACCGTTGGTCAGTCCATGGCCCATCACTCAGGGTCTCGTGGGTCGTGGTTGGTGGTTAATTTTAGGGACTTAAGGGTCTTTCCTGATTTTAATTCATTTGAAGTGGTATTGTTATACCCAAGTGTAGAACATCTACATAAGTAATTTCAACCCCCAGAATCCTCCATTCAACTCATTCTCTCAAATCCCAAAAAGAAAACCCCAAACTCCTCTCAAATATTCTCTCTCTGGAAGTTGGAAGAAATTGAATCTAGGGTCAAGTCAAGTCTCCAATCTTGAAGCTTTTTGTGGGCTTTGTGACTAAGGTATGATGGGCTTTCATCTATGGGATCCTTCCTCCCATGGAGTCCCCTATAATTCCCCCAATTTGAAGAAGAATTCCCCAATTCTAGTTAGGGTTTCTTTCAATGTTGTGGGTTATGATGAATGTTGATCCAATTGAGTAGATTATGATTGTTTATGATTGAATTGATAGGATTACATGTTTTTAGGATGAAATTACATGTACCCATGCCTATTCCATGATTCTAACCTAGAATTGAAATAATTGGGTTATCCTTGTAGGATTAATGAATTATGATGAAAATTACATGAGAATAAAGCATAGATGATGATCATGATATGTAGATGCTTTGAGAGTGAAGCTTATGATATGAATTGTTAGTAATTGATACTAGTGTGGTGGAAGAGATACTTCCTATATGAATTGCTTAAGTATGAATGTATGAATGTGAAAGGTTTTGTCACATGAATGATTCTAGGTTGAAAGGATTGCTCACCTAAAAGTAATATAGACTAAAAGAGTATGTAATTGACGAGGTTAAAGGTGACTACCCTTGACCTCCATATGAGAAAGATATGAGGTGAGTTCCCATACTCCTTAGATTTGAACAAGAGGTGATTCCCCACGTTCCTATTATGATGAATCGACATGGAGGCGAGTACCCGTGATCCTTATGAAATGATATGGGGGTGAGTACATGTGTCATATGATGTGATTGTGGACGCGAGTTCCCATGATCTTAAAGTAAGTAAGGCAAAAGGTGAATACCCATTAACCTTTGTAAGTTAAGCAAAGAGGCTAATCCCCATGTCTTTAAAAGTAAGTATGACTAATGTGAACTATGTTATGAAGAATGAATAGTGTAGATTATTGCTTGAGATGCCTACCATGAGGTAAGCTTGACTAGAGGCGAATGACCCAAGTCTTTACTATGGAGAAGTAAGATTGCTTGAGAAGTGTTCCTTTCTTATTATGATGATGATTTATGTGCGTTGACTAACCATTATGTTTATGTTGTTATGCTAGCTATCATATTTAGTACATGTTTGTACTAACACAAACTCTTGCCTACATTTCTTATCAAAATGTAGGGTCTGACGATATTGATTCACACACTCGTGGCTAGGTTCATAGTTGATCAAGGAGTGAAGATTTGGTGAGTCCTCATAGCATTAGAGGATTTGACCACCACTTTCCGTTATACCTTTCTTTTATGTTTGGACTGTTGTATGGATTGTATCCCAAGATTTATTCATGTTGGCTAGATGGTTTGAGACAATTGTATTAGACTTCCTCTCGTTTTATAAAAACTTTGATTGTTTTAAAATGTTTAAAATTTTCACACCATTTTCTATTACTTTATGTTATGATATTGTAAGTGGCTTGTATGAGGCCTCTTGGGGTCATGTACGCCTTGTTACATCTAGGGGGTACCCTGGGTCGTGACAAACTTGGTAATCAAAGCACAAGGTTTAGAATGGTTCTAGGATGCCTCAAGCCACGTGAAGTAGAGTCTTGTTCATAAGTGTGATGCGCACCACATTTATGAATTAGAGGCTACTAGATGTTTAGGAAAGTTCATTTCTTCATTCTCTAAGTCGTGCCATGGAGTTTAACTCTATAAAGTCTTTCTCCTAATCCTTACCCGATGGTTTTCAGGATATGAACACTCGAAGGGCTAATGCTAGAATAAGCAAGGGAGACAATGTAGGGCAAGAAGTTCCTCCCCAAGCTGCTCCTCAAGCTCCGATTGACCCATGTGTCATGACCCAGGGGTACACCCTAGATGTAACATGGAGTACTTGACCCTGAAGGGGTCTTATACAAGCCCTTATCATATCATAACATAAGATAATAGAAAAGTATGGAGAATTTAAAACCTTCTATCCATACAATCAAAATATTTTCATAAAAACAAGCGGAAGTCTTTACTATAAATTTGTCTCAAACCATCTACTACGACTTACAATAAAACTCATGGTACAAAGCCCATACAATAGTCTAAACATGAAAATAAAAGACATAAAGGAAAATAGTGGGTTTGTCCTCGAAGCTATGAGGACTCACCAAATCTTCACTCCTTTGCTCCTTGGAACTCTAGCTTCAAGATTGGAACTCAAATCTCCGAAACCCTACATTTGATTAGAATGTAGGAAAAGTATGCATTAGTACAAAATGTACTAAATATGCTAGCTAGCATAAAACATAAGAGCATATCATAAGGGTTAGTCAACATAAGACATAATCCAACACTTCATTAAACATCAACTATAAGCATAAGAGACAATATCATACTAATAAGCGAAGTCTCCAACATAATTATCATATAAGCTTTACTCAACTCTTAGTCATTCATATCATAAAGGATAATTTTCAAGTAACCTCAAGGCATACTTGTGCAATGCATGCATAACATCCCATAATACCATCCAAGCTAAATACCCATTTTTGGTCATCTTAATCATAGTCTATATGCATGGTAAATCTTAGGCTTTCACTCTATAGGAGTACTATACCCCTACGTAACCTCAAAGCACACTTGTGCAATGCATGAAGGGCATCCCATAATACCATTCACACTAAGTATAGACTTGAAGTCACCATATGCATACCTACCATTCACTTGGTCTCATTCTTAGCTTTCTTATTATAGATAAGGGAACTATCACCTTAAGTCAATCATATCATGGAAGGAAACTATAGCAACAATCCATCAAACATACATCATAAGAGAACACTTTCTTGAATAATCTTAAGTCATACTTGTGCATTGCATGAATAGCATGCCATAATACTATTCATGCTAAGTACTACTTTTAGGTCCTCATACTAATACTTCTTTTCTTGGAACCTAGTTCCTCTCCTTAACTTTAGAACACTATGAGGTAATTCACTAAGCACATCTTAGTTTATTATTAGGTTGAACCCTATGAGATACTTCTTTAAGCATGTCTAAGTCCATTTATACTCTTGAACACTATGAGGTACTTCTTTAAGTAAGTCCTAGTTCATTTATGCTTTTGAACACTATGAGATGCTTCTTCAAGCATGTCTTAGTTCATTGGATATGTAGATTGCTACTAAAAACCTTAACTCAACTATGTGAAGGCTTCTATCTCATGAGACCTAACTTTGGGAAAACCCACAATCTACTACATAAGTGTTCCCTCTTTAACTTGGATAGCCCTCACATCAACTAGGTGTGGTTCTCCTTTCCACTTGGAGCCCGAACCCTATCTTGTGTGACACTCCATCTCATTGTCAATATCCACTAGGGGCCAATAATATACCCCTAGATTCACTATTAAGCCTTGCTTAATACTCATGTCTCATGTAAGGATGTCCTTGACAACCAATCCATGTTCAAGTGAATCTATCACTTTATACTTTCAAGCATTCATAAGGTAGGTTAGGTGAGTATAGGCTTTTCACCACAATTCTACCTATTAGACTTTTATTCATCACATTATCTTTACTCTCAAAGCCTTAGTGATTCAACATTCATGATTACAAGCCTTACTCTCAAAGCTTTAGTTCATTCTATCCTTATTCAAATCTAGATTACAAGACATTTCATCACATGCTTGATTACTAGGTGATTTTAGTCATAATTCATCATGTAAGTTAAATCTCAAGCCTTACTAATCGAGACTCATCTTATTCACATTATTCTAGTTCAATTCACGTATATAGGTTTCTAGCCTTAGACAATTACTAGTCAAAGTATTAATTCTAGAAGATCACCTTGACCTTCAATTTCACCTTCCATGGAAAAATTGTTCTGAGTGAGGGTAATGTTTGCTATCGCCGCTTCCTGTTTTGCTTTCTTAGCGAAATGTGTGCTTCCATTCACATCAAACATCGTTCTTTTCCCTTTTGCCCCTACCTTGGTGTTGACCCTAGGTTCGCTAGGAAAGGAGAGAAAAACAAAGCAATGCCAAGAGCTCCGTCAATCCGCTGTTCATCGATAGACGAAGCTCTCTCTTTATCATATCGTGCCAGATGCAACATCCTTGGACTTAGTTGGAAAGGTAGGTGTTCGGCATGTCCCTTGCTTGCGAACTTCTTTAGTAGGGCGGAGGTGCCATTCCTCACATTTACCGTTGTCCCCAGACTTCACTCTTTCAACACTTGTATACTTTCTAAAGAGTCAGGCATGCCCTTGTCCCTGTCTCCAAGTGTGTGATCCACTGATTCACTGAGTGACTTTTTCTTACCGCTGCGCTGGAGTCCCTATCTCTTAAAGGGTTGGTGTGGCCCTAAAAAAAATGATAGAGCAAGAAAGAAAGAAAGGATCAAAACATCATGGGCCGCACGCAAAAGAAGAGAGAGGATAGCCAGAATTGTATTGAGGCCGCAACAGCAAGAAAACCACAAGAGCACGTCTTCCCAAACAAAGAAGCCTTCAGCAGGAGCTGCACTACAATGCCTCAGCTCTGGGAACAGGAAGGAAATTTACAAGAAAAAAAATGAGATTTCAAAAAGAATTCAAATCAACAATTTTTCTGCACAAAACAGGGAAAGAAAATGAACTAGAACAAAGCGGATTTTTTTCATTAATAGCCGTTACATGGGAATACATTAACCCACATAATTCAACTTCATCAATTAGACTAGGGTAACCATGGAAATCACATAAATTCATCATAATACAATGAATCAATACTAAATTAATCATAAACAAGCATTATCCAACCAATTGGAATCATACCCAACTACACCCACACATTGGAAGAAACCCTAGCTTAGATTCAGGATCTTATTCACAAATTTGAGGGATTCTAGGGGACTCTATGGGTGGAAGAACCCATAGATGAATAATCTAACAAACCTTAATTCAAATCCCTAACACAAGCTTTCAACAATGGAGTCTTTGTTCTTGACCTAGCTTCAAGCAATATCTTATTCTTCAAGTCTTGGGTTTTCTAGAGAGAAATATTTGAGTGGAGAGTATTTTGGGGTTTTTGATTTGGTTCTTGTGTTAAAGTGACTTAAATGGGTGGTTAAAAGCTTAAAATATCTTATATATGGGTTTTAGGACTAGGAAAAATGACCCAACCCAATAACTCCCACATTTGGAATTTCCTAAAAACTCCCCCACTTGACAGCCTACTACCTAAGCTTCATGAAAGGCACCACGGGTCGTGGTCCTCACCACTAATCGTGGTCCTTCTCTTGGTCTTGGACCAGTAGTTAGGCATTTGGGCCTTGGCCTCCACAAACCTAAGGCATGACCACGGGCCTTCCCACGAGCTTTGGTCAAAACCACTGTCGTGAAGTGGCTCGTGGTCCTTAGGCAGTAGCTTGGCCTCAATGCCTGTCCTCCCACAAGTCTAAGGGGACTTCACGAGACCTCTCACAAACCGTGGTCAAGACCACTGGTCGTGAAGCTGGTCGTGAACATGGGGTAGTACCTTGCCAATGTTGGGGCAGCCTTGGCCTTTGGCTTAGGCTTTGCCCCATAGACTTGGCACTTGCCTTTGCAACCCTCAACCAAACCTTAGATGGTCTTCTAAACTACGGGGTGTAACACATGCCTTGACGTTTAACCCCTAAACCCCTCATTCTAAGCACGAAAAGTCTTATCTACGACTCTAACCCTCAACATCAAACTCTAAAACCCTAGCTTGAGGCTGTGGTTTGGTTTACTAGTTTTTGGGGTATTACACATTGTAACAAATGTGGTTTTAGGTTTGCTTTCCAAGTGTTGGCTCAATCCGTGAAGGCCAAGCCAATAGATAGGTGGTAGTCCTCATGAACCTAAATGTTGGTACGGCGGCGGTAAGAGTGAGGGACTTTATGAGTATGAACCCTCAAAAATCCTATGGATCCAAAGTCGAGGAAGATCCTTAAGAGTTTATCGATGAGGTCTATAAGATACTTGCTATTATGGGAGTGACTCCGGTAGAAAAAGTGGAATTGACCGCTTACCAACTCAAAGGGGTTTCTCAGATTTGGTTCAATCAATGAAAGGAGGCAAGGCCGGAAGAAGAGGGTCCCATAGAGTGGGAAAGGTTCAAAAGTTCTTTTCTTGATAGATTCTTTCCTGTTGAGATGAGAGAGGACAAGGTTCTTGAGTTCATTAACCTTCGGTAAGGAAATATGAGTGTAAGGGAATATGATTTGAGGTTCACTCAATTGTTCAAATATGCTCCTTCTATTGTGGCGGATTGTAGGGCTAAGATGTGTAAGTTTATATCGGGTGTGTCCGACATGGTAGTCAAAGAATGCCGCACCTCTATGCTTATCCATGACATGGACATTTCTTGTCTTATAGTGCATGCCCAACAGATTGAAGATGAAAATCTTAAGGAAAGATCTTGAGAGGCAAAGAGGGCAACAATGGATGATGGTAACTTTTCACATTCTAGGTCCGGTGGATGGGGCCGTTCAAGGTTTCAACAAAAGTTCTCTAGGCAAGGTTCTTCTAATTCTCCTCAAAGGTCTAACAATGAAAGGGTGTCTAACCCTAAAACTCAAGGAGATGGTAGTAGGTCCTTGATGCCTACTTGTGCAAAATGTGGAAAAAAATCATGAGGGTAAGTGTCTAGCGTGTTCCAATGCTTGCTTTGGGTGTTGAAAGATGGTCCAAAAGATAAGGAATTTTCTTCGGTTGCTAAGAATAAGTGACATACTTGTCACAGGGCTCAACCCTCCCCTTCATCCGGTCCAAGTGGTTCGGGTGCAAGTGCTCCTAAGTAGAACTGGTTCTATGCACTCCAGACTAGAGGTGATCAGGAAAGTTCCCCAGATGTGGTGACCGGTATGTTAAAAGTTTTTCAATTAGATGTGTATGCTTCACTTGATCACGGTTCCACTTTGTCCTTTGTGACACCTTATGTGGAAATGAGGTTTGATGTGCTCCCTCATGTGTTATTAGAACCTTATTTTGTCTCTATCCATGTTGGTGACTTTGTTGTGGCTAAGAGGTCTATAGAAAATGTCATGTTTCCTTGTCCCATAGAGTTACTCTTGTTGACTGGGTAGAGCTTGATATGTTAGACTCTGATGTCATCCTTGGTATGGATTGGTTGCATTCATGTTATGCTTCAATTGATTGTACAACTTGGGTAGTCAAATTCCAGTTTCCAAATGAGCCTATCCTAGAATGGAAGGTGGGAAATTCTACGCCTAAGGGTCAGTTTGTCTCTTGTCTAAACGGTAGAAATATGATTTTTAAGTGTTTCTTGTACCATCTAGTTAAGGTGAGGGATGTAGATTCTGAAACCCTTACTTTTGAGTCATTCCCCGTTGTTAATGAGTTTCTGGAAGTGTTTCCTGATGATTTGCCCGATATTCCTCCCGAAAGGGAAATAGACTTTGGTATAGACCTTCTCCCAGATATGCAACCTATTTCTATTCCTTCATATAGAATGGCTGTGGCAGAACATAAGGAGTTGAAAGAGCAGTTGAGAGATTTGTTGGATAAGGGTTTCATCCGGCTAAGTATCTCTTCATGGGGTAATCCAGTTTTGTTTGCTAGAAATAAAGATGGGTCCCTTCGTATGTGTATTGATTATTGACAATTGAACAAGGTAACCATTAAGAATAAGTATTCACTTCGGAGGATAGATGATTTATTTGACCAACTTAAAGGGGCAAGTTATTTCTCTAAAATTGATCTCCGATCAGGTTATCACCAATTAAGGGTGAAAGAGGAAGATATTCCAAAAATGTCTTTTAGAACCCGATATGGTCATTAAGAGTTCTTCGTGATGTCTTTTGGTTTGACTAACGCTCTAACGACATTTATGGACTTGATGAATAAAGTGTTTAGACAAGATCTTGACATATTTGCGATTGTGTTTATCGATGATAGTTTGATCTATTCAAGAAGTGAGAATGAGCATATTGATCATTTGAGGATCGTATTGCAAATCCTTAAGGACCAATAACTCTTTACAAAGTTTAGCAAATGTGAATTTTTGTTAAGGTCTGTAGCTTTCCTTGGTCGTATTGTGTCAAGCAAGGATAATGAGGTAGATCCTAAGAAGACGGATGCGGTCAAGAGTTGGCCTAGACCTCTAACACCTTCAGATATTAGAAGCTTTTTGGGTTTGGCTAGTTATTATAAAAGGTTTCTTGAAGGTTTCTTTTCAATTGCCTCCCCTTTGACGGCCTGACTCAAAAAAAGGATAAGTTCATATGGTTGGAAGCGTGTGAGAAAAGTTTCCAAAAGTTGAAGGATAGACTTACTTCTGCTCCGGAGCTGACCTTACCAGAAGGAACGGATGGTTTTGTGGTTTATTGTGATGCCTTGAGAATTGGGCTAGGGTGTGTTCTAATGTAAAATGGGAAAGTATTGCCTATGACTCAAGGCAACTTAAAATTCATGAGAAGAATTATGCTACTCAGGACCTTGAGTTAGTGGCGGTCGTATTTGCTCTAAAGATTTAGAGACACTATTTGTATGGAGTTCATGTTGATCTGTTTACCAACCACAAGAGTTTGCAATATTTGTTCAATAAAAAATATTTGAATCTTCGCCAAAGAAGGTGGATTGAATTATTGATAGATTATGACATGAGTGTTATTTATCACCTCGGCAAAGATAATGTGGTGGTGGATGCTCTTAGTCAGTTATCTATGGATAGTGTGGCTCACATTGATGAAGAAAGGAAAGATTTGGTTCAAGATGTGCATAGATTGGCTCGATTAGGTGTTCAACTAGTGGACTCCACCAAAGGTGGTGTTATGGTTCCGAATCATCTTTTGTGGCGGATGTGAAAGCCAAGCAAGGTCTTGAACCAATCTTGGTAGAATTGAAAGAAGTGGTGCTTAAGAAGTCCATTGAGGCTTTCTCCCAAGAGGGAGATGGGGTACATAGATACCAAGGTCGTTTATGTGTCCAAATGTGGATGAGTTGAGGGAACAGATTTTTGCAGAAACTCATGGTTTGCGGTATTTGATTCACCCAAGAGCCACTAAGATGTATTGTGATTTGCGGGAAGTTTATTGGTGGAATGAGATAAAGAAGGATATTACGGGATTTGTGGCTAAGTGTC
This sequence comes from Solanum acaule, assembly GCA_036250505.1. Taxonomy (NCBI): domain Eukaryota; kingdom Viridiplantae; phylum Streptophyta; class Magnoliopsida; order Solanales; family Solanaceae; genus Solanum; species Solanum acaule. Next base: position 3,791 of record JAJOOR010005068.1, on the reverse strand, counting down.
CAAATTGCCAACAAGTAAAGGTTGAGAATCAGAAACTGGGAGGTTTGTCCCAAGATATTAGCATTCCTACTTGTAAGTAGAAAAACTTGAATACAAACTTTATTATTGGTTTGCCTCGCACCCGGCGACAACATGACTTTATTTGGGTGGTAGTAGATCGGATGACGAAATCGGCTCATTTCCTTCCTATCAAGGTTTATTATTCGGCAGAGGACTATGCCAAGTTGTATTTGAGAGAGATAGTAAGGCTACATGGAGTGCCTTTGTCCATTGTTTCTGATCGTGGTACCCAATTCACTTCTCAGTTTTGGAAGTCATTCCAAAAGGGGCTTGGCACAAAGGTTAAGCTTAGCACAACTTTTCATCCACAAACCGATGGGGAAGAAAAGCGTACTATCCAAACTTTGGAAAATATGTTAACGGCTTGTGTGATTGACTTGAAGGGAAATTGGGATAACCATTTGCCTTTGATTAAATTTTCCTATAATAATAGCTATCACTCAAGTATTGGTATGGCTCCATTTGAGGCTCTTTATGGTTGGAGGTGTGGATCTCATATAGGTTGGTTTGAGGTGGGTGAGATTTCCTTGATAGGGCCCAAGTTAGTTCATGAGGCTATTGAGAAAGTTTGACTCATTAGAGAGAGGTTGAGAACTACCTAAAGTCGACAAAAGTCTTATCCCGATGTGAGAAGGAGAAACCTAGAGTTTGAAGTTAACGAATAGGTTTACTTGAAAATCTCACCCATAAAGGGTGTGATGAGGTTTGGCAAGAATGGGAAGCTTATTCCCTGTTGTAGGCCCTTATCAAATTTTGAGGTGTGTGGGTAAGGTTGCTTATGAGTTAGATTTTCCAAATGAGTTGGCAACCGTGCATCCCATTTTCCATGTCTCTATGCTTAAAAAGTGTGTTGGAGATCCGACATTCATAGTTTCCCTAGAAGGGTTGGGAGTTGATGGGAGCCTTCTATATGAGGAAGTTCTGGTTGAGATTTTGGACTGGCAAGTTAAGAAATTGAGAAACAAGGAAATAGATTTCATGAAGGTTTTGTGGAGGAATCAACTAGTAGAGGGTGTTACTTGGGAGGTCGAGGCCGATATGAAGTCTCTATATCCTCATCTTTTTCCTTCTACTCCTACTCTAACTTGAGGTAATGAATCTCCTCTTGGTTTGTTCTATGATTTGAAGTCATGTGTGTTTTATGTGTTTCCATGATTTCCTTAATATGCATGTTCATGAAAAGGCTTAATGTTTCCAAAGAAAGTGGCTTTTATGATGTATTTCGTCATGTTGTTGTGCATTGAGTATGAGTTGCCTATAGACTTCATGAGATGAATTATTGAATATGGCTTAACTTAGAGCGAAGATTTCCTCCTTGAGTATGTGCTTTGAGTATTGAATGCATATAGTCTCCATGAGATTCTGTTGAGTATGCTTTTAAGTAGATGGTAAGTTCTTCCTTGAATGTTAGAAATATGAAATTTCATGCATATTGGGTTGTTAGATGTAGTTCCTACACCCTTATGGCGCATTGAGTATGTTTGTCTTAGAGTTGATGTTTCCTCCTAGATTTTCTGCATTTTGATGACTTGCATGCATGATGGGCTGCTAGTATCGAGTTTTCTCTTCCGAAAGATGTCTAGAATTACATTCGAGGATGAATATTCCCAAGGGGGAGATAATGTAACACCCCATATCTGGAAAAGGGAAATGAAACCAATTCTGGGAAGTTGCAGGTGCCATCCACGTAGGCCAACCACGGCCCATGGGTTGAACCATAGATCGTAAGTGGGTCCATGGATAGGACACTCAAAGTAGGTTGTCCAGGCAGGAACCACGGGTGGACCTACGGACCGTCGGTGGGTCCATGGTCCAGGGGTTTGTAGGTGTCCCAAAAATATCTGTACTTAGTGACGATTGACTAGGACGGACCGTTGTTCAGTCCATGGCCCGTCAGTCGGGATCTCGTGGGTCGTGGCTGGATGTTAATTTAGGGACTTAAGGGTCTTTTCCAGTTTTAAATAAAATGAAGTGGTGTCGTTTTACCCAAGTTTAAAACACCTATATAAATAATTTTAACCCCTAAAATCCCCTATTCATTTCATTCTCTCAAATCCCAAAAACAAAACCCCCAAACTCCTCTCAAATATTCTCTCTCTAGAAGTTATAAGAAGAAGGAAGAAATTGAAGCTTGGGTCAAGTCAAGTCTCCAATCCTTAAGCTTTTGGTGGGCTTTGTGACTAATTTATGATGGTTTTTCATCCATGGGATCCTTCCTCCCATGGAGTCCCCTAGAATTGCTCCCCAATTCTAGTTAAGGTTTCTTCCAATGTTGTGGGTTATGATTAATGTTGATCCAATTGAGTGGATTATGATTGTTTTTTATTTAATTGATAGGATTACATGTTTTTAGGATGAAATTACATGTGCCCATGCCTATTCCATGATTCTAACCTAGAATTGATATAATTGGTTGATGCCGTGAAGGGAAACTTTATGGGTTAGGGTTATCCTTATAGGATGAATGATTTATGATGAAAATTGCTTGCGAATAAAGCATAGATGATGATCATGAGATGTATATACTTTGAGAGTGAAGCTTATGATATGAATCGTTGGTAATTGATGCTAGTGTGGTGGAAGAGATACTTCTCACATGAATAGCTTATGTATGAATGTATGAATGTGAAAGGCTTTCTCACATGAATGATTCTAGGTTGAAAGGATTTCTCACCTAAAATGAATCTAGACTAAAAGAGTATGTAATTGATGAGGCTAGAAGCGACTACCCTTGATCTCTATATGAGAAGGATATGAGGTGAGTTCCCATACTCCTTAGATTAGAGCAAGAGGTGATTCCCCACATTCCTATTATGATGAATGGACATGGAGACAAGTACCCATGATCCTTATGAAATGATGTGGAGGCGGGTACCCGTGCCATATGATGTGATTGTGGACGCGAGTACCCATGATCTTGCAGTAAATAAGGAAAAAGGTGAATACCTATTAGCCTTTGTAAGTTAAGCAAAGAGGCGAATCCCCGTATCTTTAAAAGTAAGTATGAATAATTTGAACTAAGTTATGAAGAATGAATAGTGTGGATTGCTGCTTGAGATGCCTTCCATGAGGTAAGCTTGACTAGAGGAGGATGACCCAAGTCTTGACTAAGGAGAAGTAAGGTTGCTTGAGAAGTGTTCCTTTCTTATTATGATGATGATTTATGTGCGTTGACTAACCACTATGTTTATGTTGTTATGCTAGTTATCATATTTAGTACATGTTTGTACTAACACATACACTTGCCTACATTTCTTCTCAAAATGTAGGGTCCGGCGATATTGATTCTCATACTCGTGGCTTGGTTCATAGTCGATCAAGGAGTGAAGATTTTGTGATTCCTCATAGCATTCAAGGATTTGACCACCACTTTCCTTTATGCCTTTCTTTTATGTTTGGACTATTGTATGGGCTATGTCCCAAGATTTATTCATGTTGGTTAGATGGTTTGAGACAATTGTATTAGACTTCTGCTCATTTTATAAAGACTTTGATTGTTTTGAAATGTTTTAAATTTTCGCACCATTTTCTATTACATTATGTTATGATATACTAAGTGGCTTGTATGAGGCCTCTCGAGGTCTTGTACGCCTTGTTACATCTAAGGGGTACCCCTGGGTCGTGACAAACTCGTGATCCTAGGTCCCGTGTTACGTCAAGGAGGTAGCATTGGGGCGTGACATAGAGAGTTCAATGGTTTGTGAGAGGGTTCACTTTATCCATTAGGGCTT